>SJYQ01105292.1:315998-343048 GCA_006410935.1 Redunca redunca | reverse complement strand
CTAAATTTACACCATATTATAAATAAAATCATGTTTATATGTACAATACTTGAAATACCATTAATTAGCAGTGAAATGTTTTTCCAAATGCAGTTTTATACAGAATGATGAGGCATGTAATTCATGTTCTGTTTACAGCGGGGAGTAGAGCCCAGAGCCTTAGCGTCTTGGCTTCTTTCTCCCCTCCTCTCCCAGGCACACATCTCTCCTAGTGGCTGCTTTCTACAGCAAAGGAGTATAAATAAAAGGTGTAGGAATAAAGAGCATTAAATGATGATAGTCAGGGCATGGAAAGCTGAAGTTATGTCATTCCTAAAGTTGCCTATGCACAAAAAATCAATGCTAAATGCACACTTGACTGATAGACATTCACAAGCAGTCTTTATAAAAATGTTAGTGGAAGCATCAGTGTTTAGCTTCCTCTTGACTCTATTAAATGTGGCAGTTCCATATACTCTTTATAGAAGAGGCAAAGCTCAGCAGTCTGATCCCAAGTTAGCCCTGGGAGGACTTGCTGTAAGACCAGTTTCTGTAGTAATCACACTGTTTCTTAAATCTTCTTCCCCATGCCCATCGTCCGTGTCCCAGCCAACAGTGATTCTAACTTGGATGATATGGAATTCCATTTAAGAATGTTTTTAATCCATGGGTATGTCAACTGAAGAGACCTAAAGTTCTTCAAACCCCAGCTATCCCTAAAATATGCATATTGGATTGCCTGCTAACATGGACATTTCCATGCCCTTCACTAGTATTTTATTAATTTATGATTACAGGACTCTAATAAATATGTTGAAATGACCCAATTCTTATAAAACACACCTCTGCAGAAGAGAAAAATGTTGAAGTTAGGAGACATTGAATTAATGGCCCCATCATAATTAATTTTCTTGGTATTTAAGAAAAAAAATCCTGATGAATTCTTTAGAGTTGATATGGATGCCACTCACTAGCATTTGTATAGAAATGTGACTTGAATTCAACCATAATTAACTAGGCCATTAATTTAAAGTGAAGATCATAAGATAATAAAACAGCAGTTCATGTATAAAAGACATCTCAATTCTCCATGAGGACAAAAGACTGTCTCATACAGTTGCTATTTAATTTGTCTCACTCACAAATGAAGGCAAATTCAGTCTAGATGAATCTGCAGTGTAACTTTCAGACCACAAGGCTCTGTCTTTAGCAAGGTCCCATGGACATAGACATTTTCATGTGCTACATTCAAACTACATGAAATACCATGAAATTCACTAGTTACATTTTTCCTGTAAGTTGATCTAAAATAGGTGTGGCTTTCTAGAGGCTCAGGAGGTAAAAAAAAATCCTGAATATTCATTGAAAGGACTGATGTTGAAGCTGAAACTCCAATACTTTGGCCACCTGATGTGAAGAGCTGACTCATTTGAAAAGACCCTGACGCTGGGAAAGATCGAAGGCAGGAGGAGAAGGGAACGACGGATGAGAGGATGACATGGTTGGATGGCATCACTGACTCAATGGACATGAGCTTGAGTAAACTCCGGGAGTTGTTGATGGACAGGGAGGCCCGCTGCGCTGCGGTCCATGGGGTCAGAAAAGAGTTGGACACGACTGAGAGACTGAACTGCACTGCACTGAAATAGGAAAAACATTTACTTCTTCAGTAATAGGGCAAAGGCTATTAATAGCATTGATCACTGAAGAAGGCTTTCTTATCTCTCCTTGTTATTCTTTGGAACACTGCATTCAAATGTGTATATCTTTACTTTTCTCCTTTGCCTTTTGTGTCTTTTCTTTTCTCAGCTATTTGTAAGGCCTCCTCAAACAACGATTTTGCCATTTTGCATTTCTTTTTCTTGGGGATGGTCTTGATGCCTGTCTCCTTTACAATGTCATGAACCTTGGTCCATAGTTCGTCAGGCAGTCTATCAGATCTAATCCCTTGAATCTATTTGTCACTTCTACTGTATAATTGTAAGGAATTTGATTTAGGTCATATCTGAATGGTCTAGTGGTTTTCCCTACTTTCTTCAATTTAAGTCTGAATTTGGCAATAAGGAAATTATATGGAGAGTACATCATGCGAAATGCTGGGCAGGATGAAGCACAAGCTGGAATCAAGATTGCTGGGAGAAATAACAATAACCTCAGATATGCAGATGACACCAACCTTATGGCAGAAAGTCAAGAACCAAAGAATCTCTTGATGAAAGTGAAAGAGGAGAGTCAAAGAGTTGGCTTAAAACTCAACATTCAGAAAACTAAGATCATGGCATCTGGTCCCATCACTTCATGGCAAATAGACAGGGAAACAATGGAAACAGTGAGAGAATGTTTTCTTGGGCTCCAAAATCCCTGCAGATGGTGACTGCAGCCATGAAATTAAAAAACACTTGCTCCTTGGAAGAAAAGCTATGACCAACCTAGACAGCATATTAAAAAGAAGAGACATTTCTTTGTTAACAAAGGTCCATCTAGTCAAAGCAATAGTTTTTCCAGTAATCATGTATGGATGTGAGCATTGGACTATAAAGAAAGGTGAGTGCCGAAGTACTGATGCTTTTGAACTGTGGTGTTGGAGAAGACTCTTGAGAGTCCCTTGGACTGCAAGGAGATTCAACCAGTCCATTCTAAAGGAAACCAGTCCTGAATATTCATTGGAAGGACTGATGCTGAAGCTGAAACCCCAATACTTTGGCCACCTGATGCAAAAGACTGACTCCTTGGAAAAGACTCTGATGCTGGGAAAGATTGAAGGCAGGAAGAGAAGGGGATGACAGGGGATGAGATGGTTGGATGACATCACCAACTTATAGACATGAGTTTGAGTAAGCTCTGGAATTTGGTGATGTACAAGGAAACCTGACGTGCTACAGTCCATGGGGTCACAAAGAGTCGGACACGACTGAGTGGCTGAACTGAACTGAACTGATTAATAGCATATCTCAGCCCCTGTGGCTGCCCTGGATATTTCCTACCTGTTTCTACTGGTGTTCATACAATCTCAAAAATTTAAGGTTCAAATTACCAGGTATTTTGCCAAGGTGTTAATTAATCTGTCCCTCTGTCTTTCAACAGGCCTAATCCAATTTCCTATTAAACTTAAAAATTTAAGAAAAAAAATACTAAATCAGATTTAAAGAGTTAGAATTACCAATATCAGTACATCATTTTCTTCCTCTTTTCCTGAAATTGTCTCCACTTTGTCAATAGTGAAACTGGAACTGAGGTGACCCCTGTTCCCCCATCACTTGCCACGCTCTACCTATCCATTGCCAATATTAGATTAGCCATCTGGCTTCTTTTCTGAAAATTCAGCTCATCTTAATAATATCTTCTGAATCCTTTCCAAACCTTTTGTGCTCTTCCATATTTCTGGAACACTGATATGGAATTGATAATGAAGTGCAGGAATATTTTGCAAGCCTAAAATAAAAATCACTTTATCATTGTAGAGAGCTGTGTAACTGTGCTTTATAAGGTTTTTGCTAGCTTTTCCTCTTACACATGATTTTATTGTTTTGCCTTGAAGAATCATCTAGTCTATGTTTAAATCAATATTCCCTGAAATGAATATAGCATTTTCAGGTATGTGTGTGTGTGTGTGTGTGTGAGTGTGTGTTTTCAACAGAAATTGAGACAATGGAGAAGAACACTGAAAAATGCAGGTAGAGTCAATGTTTAAAAAAAAGAAAAGCCTAGTAAACCAGTTCTAAAGGTCACACATCTGCAGTGACAAAGATGTTTTCATTTCTAAACAGAGAGCTCAAAATAGGTGACAATAGAAAGACAGGCATAGAGGCCAGACAAACGGGAAAGAGAGGAAATGAGAGGGAGAAGGAGAGAGAAAGAGAGAGAGAGAGAAACTGAGATTCAAAAAAGGCAAATGAAAAAAGCCTATTGTCTCCCAGAAAGCATGTTTCAGAGCTCCAATTTATCTTTATGTATGTACAACTTTTTCCCTCAATGGGGTTTCTCAAATAATGTTAAGTCTCTAGACAAGCCAGTTTAAGATGCCTTTAATATTATGAAGGACATATCTAGCAGCTTAAATACACTGTAGAGAGAAAAGCACCATTTAATAACAGTTATTTGATGGCAATTTTATATAGTAGAGATGTTCCTACCTTTTCTAAGTGTGGATAAACATGGTTTTAGAAGCTTATTGAAATTATGTGACTTACATATATTTGTAGCTCCTTAGAGGATTTTATGACACAAAGTAGTTAAAAGTTTGATCCTTTATAGTCTAAGGCAAAGGGAATATTATTTTAAAAATTCTTCCTTTAAAAATAGAGTTCTAGGACAATAAGAAATCTCATAGAAACAGAATAGATAATTTGGAATCTGCAAACAGGTAATCCATTTTTTGGTACATGCAAAGAACAAAAAGCCTTCACAATTCTAGGTTAGTTGTGAGACTACAGAGGCAATTCCCAGATTATCAGTGATCCTAAATTCCAACCTCTGGCCTTGTCAGCAGCCTTTCCCAACAAAGGACTACATCACATAGTGCAATATAGAATTGTCCCAACTTCAAATGTGGTGTGTGTCCTGATACATCTCCAAAGAATTGGATGTATCCATAAGTCTCTTTCCTCTAGAAGCTGATGTCATTTGAACTCCTACTATACACTCCATTTTACATAAAAGTCACCTGTAATCCTTGTGTCAACACTATATCATTATAAAGCATAGGAAACAGAGTCTTGGAGAGTTTAAATGGCTTGCCCAGGTCACACACCAACCCAGGTGTTTAACAACAACCTGTTCAGGTAGACATTTGACATAGGATAACTTTATGAAAGATATCCTATCCAAAGTAAGATTTCATCACTCCCAGGATATAGGGGATTCCAGAAGCAGATGTTTAAAGGTTGCAGTTTCTAGCTTTGGCATCATTAATCTATTCATTCAGTTACCAAAGTATCACCGAGTGCTTCCTACACACTGAGCCTGTGCTAATGTTGATTAAAGTCTTGGAGAAGGAGATGTGTTGAAAGCTGTTTTACATGTCTTTCCAGCAGGTCAGTGTAGAGGTAGGCACTTCCTAGGAAGCAATAGCTAAGGGCTGAGAAGAATTTCAGGGCAGTGTGATATGAACAGTTTATTTACTGGTGTGGCATTTATGAGTCACTATCTACTGCAAAAAAATAAAAGAACGTCTATTGTAGACCTAGGAGAGTGAGTCATTTTGAGGACTACAAAATCTTTATATGTGTGTGTGTGTGTGTATACACACACATACATACCTACAGAAACAGATGTCACAGGTACAAAAGAGTATAACAAAAAAGCACAAATAGCTCATTCTGGGGGCTTCCCCAAACAGCAGCAGCAGTAGCAGCTATTGTAAGGACTTGAGTGTAATTGACTTATGTGGCAGATGACTGCAGGCAGCACTCTTAGGGGAGTGTGGAACTGAGACAAGGAAACATATTCAGTAACAGTCTTAATGAGAATGTTACTGCTGAGAGCAGCTAGACCTTGACTTTCTGGAGATCTGAGAGTGAGGATCATGCCTCAGAATTGAAACCACTCTATCCCAAGGGGAGTAAGCTGGAATGTTTATTCTCTAAATAAAACTTATCATTGGCTGATGGCTACCCCTCAAGCCTGCACTTTAGCATAATTCCAGATTGTTCCACATATGGGATTAGAGAAAAATGGAAGGCAGAGTTTCAGACACTTTCAGCCAGAACACTATGAAGCTTGTACAGGAAGGCAAAATCTAAGAAGTATGGGGAAAGTACTGAGAGCATCTGCTAAGGACACCATGTTACCATCCATGTAAGACCAACCACTCTCAACATTCTGGTAAACTGTCATTCCAGTTACCTATCAGTAAATTCACTTAGCCATGCTTCTCTGTGATATGCTCATATTAGTTCACTCGAAAATGTCTTAGACATCCATTTGAATAAAACACATCACTGTAATTTTAAACAGCTGCATAATATCCCATTATGTATGTGTTATAATTAATTTGTCTAGTTTTCCTATTGATGGACATTTATGTTGTTTCCAGATTTTTGTTATTGTAACCATTAGTGCCATGAACATATTTTGATGTGCTTTCTTTGTACCTTATTTAGAATAAATTGCTGAATCTGTGTGTATGCATATGTCAAGATAATTATTCTATATTTTTTTCAGAAATGTTTCTTGTTTTTACTTGTTTGTAGTGCAATGACCAAATTTATAGTCAATGAACAATTTATGTAGTAAGCAAAAGTGAATAAATGTGCCCATTTTATATCATCCTCAGCAACAGTGAAATTTGGCACCCTTGTTAATATCAGATATTCTATGTTGTATATTTGTGAGATTATACATCTTTTTCATATGTTCACTGATTATTATATTTTTAAGATTTTCTCTTATGCCGGGGTCCAGCCCCTGTGGAACCAGGGTGATTCGAAGGAGAGACGGAGTAGGCGAGGAAAAAACTTACTTATATAGAGATATAAAAGAGATTAGAAGAAATAGTATAGTAGGAAAATTAGGCAGAGGAAAGAGGCTGAATAACTTGGTTTACGGGGAAGGCCAATAAAGTTCCAGACAAGGAGCTTGCACCATCTACGTTAGGCCCCCGGCACCGGCTCGAATAGCGGAGAGTGCCCCACCTTGGGCACTCTCTCTCGCGGATCTTAGGGCCAGGGCAAGTAAGTAGACTTGGTGAGCCGCCCACTCCAGATGGGAATTCAGCCTGAAATTAGAGTAAAGAGGCGAAGGAAGGAGAGGGAAAAGGGGTGAGAGAAAGAGACCTGGGGGGAGCCAGATTCCCAAGAAACTAGGCTGAGAGCCTAGTCCAAGAAACTGGTCCGTCCATTTATTGTTCAAGGAGCTATTTATATTTTTGATAATACATGGAGATCAATGGGTAACACAAAGTTATGCAGCATTAGCAGTTTAGACTGTTATCAAAAGCAGGCTTTTCTCTCTGCATACCTGACTGCAAACACAAGTCAGGTAATTTACATCATCTTCCGCCAAAAGGGCCAATTAACATTTTACAGCCTTCTTTCTGATAAGGGTTTGTCAGCCAGAAGACTTATTTGTGTTGATCTTCCCAAAGTTTGGTGCCACTCTCAGAAAGCACTAAATAAAGTTACATTCTTACATAGCAAAGATACAGAAATTTATAACAAGTGAAAGGAGTACAGTGATTTATAACAAAAGAAAAGTAATTAACTCAAAAGTCTAGTGTTGCTAACATCAAAACTACTATATATCCTTTTCCATATCCCGTTTACATTTATTAACATCTTCCCAGGTGCCTAAAAGATAAAGAATATGGAGGCCTGGCGGCAATCACTGAATCGACAGTGAAAACCCGTCACGGTTTTTAACTCTTTAGAAAAGGCTCTGTATCTTTAAGATGCTTTCAAGCTTTGTGCCTCTCCCGGTTGGGGGCTGCAAGCAATTCACAAGCTGTAAGGGGTCCGGGGAACTTGTTAGGCAAGCTAGAGAACTACCAGAGGAGGTTTAACTGAAACATCCCTTTCAAATGCAGAAGACCAAAGCTTAGAGATAACTTTTTCCGGAGTGTATCAGAAGAGTAGAGAAGCAGAGAACAAAAGCCGGCATATCTTTATTTTGGGGGGGTCAGATGCTCAGGAAATTCCAGGGGGAAAACCTGAGATCTGATTAGACCTCGCACCTCAGATCTCTTGCCGCATGACCTTGTCACGGGTGGAATTCCTCACGCTGGCTTCCGGCACTCTTAGGTGTTTTTTCATGGAGCCTATTCATGTATTCATGGTTTTATTTTTAACTGACATATTAAAACCTCTTTGTGTTTTAGTGATACTAATCTTTTATCTGCCACAAGCATTGCAGGTGTCTTTTCTAATTATTCATCTTCCAATTTTGTTTCTGAACATGTGATTAAAATAATTATTTTATGTGCTATGTTAAGAAAGACTAAACCATGTCAATGTATCACATAGCCATATTTTTCTCCTGGTATATTTCCCCTGTTTTCCAAAGCAATTATCCCAGAAATATTGATATATCAAGAAAACACATATTTAAGGATCAAGTAACTTAAAAACCACCAGATTCAATAATGAGTAAGCTTTCTTACTTTAGGGCTACTCAGAGTTTTTAATATATTAACAGGAATTAACAACTGTTAACAGGAATTGAAGTTCCAAAGGAAATCAAGTATGCCATATTTTCAAAACATATTTTATCTTGAATCATTTAAAATTTTTTTCCAAGGTGTATTTATTTAAATCACCCAAAAGAGAGTTTTGTAGAGTACTAGTTGAGAAGACTTTTATAACAAAGCAAAATCATAAAAGAAGTAGAAATGATGTACTAGAAAAGACATAAATCTTTATCTTTCTTGGATTTGGCCCAATAAATTTAGAAGTGATATGGTCATTAGTATAAATCATTTTCGCTTCAACATAACTCTAGTCCAAATGCCTGGGTTACCTTGGTTAAAAATGTTAAGAATCCTTAATATTCTGAGTATGTCTAATTTTAAAATTCTGCAGTTTTGGTCTCTCTCAGTAGCATTTCTAACCTACACAGATCCCTGGATTTATCTCAAGTTACCCTTGAGTGTTTTGGAATGGTCTACCTTCTAAGAATACAACAGAGTCAATTATAAATCTTTTAACAGCACTCTTTGCCAAGTCATAATACTTTCATTTAGGCTTATTTCATGGAGAAAAAAAATAAATGTAATTGATGTGAACAGTACACTATGAACAAATAAACAAAAACATGAAATAATATCCAGGAACCCTCAGGATGATAACTTTTGAGCTGCTGGATTTTAATAGCTGGAAGCAAATTTGAAAGTTGACCATCCATCACCTTCTGCTCACATAGGACAAACAGAGAAGTGTGTTGGCCTGTCTGGCTGGGCAAGATTGTAAAGTTCCAAAAGTCCTCAAGAACAGAAGTCTCTCTCTTAGTTCTTTGGAAAGATGCTTTGGCAAGAAACATCTTGCTAAAATGTTGTAGAATGGAGACTAAACCAGTATATAAACATTTAAGACATTTACTACAAAGGAAAATAATTTTCTAATGATACCTAAAATTCTACCCACAGGTTAAATTCCATAGTAAACTGAACTTTCTATAGTACAGGGTTAGGGGCAGAAAACCCATGAACCCACTGCTCGCTTATTTTATTCAAATCAACTCACTAGAGAAATTTTGGTAGCTTCCATTTCATTTGTAAATCAAAGGTCAGCTTTGTCAATCACTGAGCAGATTGAATGAAGCTCAGAGTTTTATATACCTCTTCCAGGAAAATCCCTAGAAGAAAGGAGCAGAGAACTAAGTTTGGGTTCTTAGGTTCAGTAGAAATCTCTCTCTCTCTTTCTCTGTCATATATATCACGAATATAATATATTAAGAAGACATACTAATATGTCTTAATATGTATTAAGAGAAGACTCTTCTTAGTACATAAGAAGAGTTCTATGGGAATCACAAGGAAATCATATTTAAAAGGGAACATGCCTTCTGTAAGTCTTCCTGCCTTAAGAATGACAAGGGATTCTAGGAAGATAGAAGTTTATGAAAAATCTTGGTCAGTATCATACAACCATTCTAAACTCAGATATCATTCATCACTAACAGAAATAATTTCTCTGAAGCCCTTTCATTACCAGGAAGAAAGTTTCTTTTCTGAGATTATGACCTAAGGGGGAAATATATATTTATTTATTTATTTGTGTAGGCATACATGCATTTCCCAGGTCTAAAATTAGAAAAAAAAAAACAAATGCCCTTCTCAAGGAAGAGATGAATGTAGTTTAAGATAAATAATCACTTAATTACAGTGTTTGGTATGTTTGTTTCAGGAATGCCTTTGTGTTTTCCTGGTGACAGGATGATTTCCACTTAGCACAGATACAGTCATCTTCCAAGGGCATTCATGCATTTTTTTTTTTTTTTTTGCTATTTCCAGAGCATTCTGACTCCCCTCCAGGCATACTGGGGAAGTGGCATCTATCTGAAAATAGGCTGATTTGTCCCATATCCTCTGAATGTGAGCTTTTTTGTTTAATAGGGTACTGTCAACAGGAAGGTTGGAGGAGTTATTGTGATTTGCCTTGAAAATCAGATCTAATAATTGAGAAAATGAAAATTTTGCTCCTTATGACTATGTAGATTTATTTTTATAAAAAGCAAAAGACACTAAAATTAATCCTCTTTCTGATTCAGGTTAGTAACTTAGGGGAAAAGAAATAATAACTAACATTGTTGAATTCTCCTATTTGTCAGGCATGGGGTTGGTGTCTCATTTTCCAGATGTTTTGTTCAGATGTTCTCCTTTAACTTCCATTACAATCATATAAGGTCAAAGTCCTACTAAAAAATACCCCTGTGGTATATAGAGAAAAGTGAGGTTCAAAGAAATAATAACTTGCTCACGTTCATCCAGATAGTAAGGGGTGCAACTAAATTGAAACCCAGATTTATCTCTGACTCTACAGCCAAATTCTTAACTCTGATACTATATTGCCTCAGAGGAAATCTGAGAGATGAAACAAAAATATTCTATTTTTAGAGCTGCTATTTATTAACTGGAGAAGGAAATGGCAACCCACTCCAGTATTCTTGCCTGGAGAATCCCAAAGACAGAGGAGCCTGGTGGGCTACAGTCCATGGGGTCACAAAGAGTCAGATTGTTCAACCTCATATTAAGCCACTTAGTCAATAAACTGCCAACATTTTTACTTTACATCTAAGAAGAATGCTACCAGAATATAAACTCCCTGAAGCTAGGAGGCATAGGCAGAGAAAAAAAGTCACTGTTGAATTCTCAAACCAGAAGTTGTGTGGCATGTAGTAAGTACTCAATAATCATTTGTTGAAGGAATGAGTCAAAAATCCAGACAAGGGATGATGGATTTTTCACATTATGGAATATTGGTGGAACTAAGCAATTGATAGTAATTCCCCCAAAGCCTCTGAACTTGGAATGTAAATCTTGGAGGAGTGGAAGATGGTATGGAAGAGGGAGTCAGAAAAGACTATAAAATATTTCTTTCTAGAGCTTGAGGATTCCTTACTAGTCACATAAAGAAAGTAATATTTTTTAGAATTTAATTTATTCTTGTCTTGCACTTTCATTTATGGCCCTTGAAAACCAGGACCCTTTCAGTCTTCCCTGCTGGCTTCAGACATGAGGTAAAATAATTCTCCACCATTTCTCAGAACTGCTCCCAGGAATATTTCTAAGTATGTAGAGTGTTACTTCCCTTGGGCATTTCAGAGAAGACAGAAAACTTAAGGCCCACAATAAATCTCAAATTGTAAGATTTTATTTGATTTTTATTGACATACAGTTGATTTATAATGTTGTGTTAGTTTCAGATGTACAGCAAGGTGATTCACACATGCATATATGTATATATATATATATATAATACCTATAGATATGCAAATATATGTATCTACCTGTGTATATATTTATGTTCTTTTTCAAATTATTTTCCCTTATAGGTTACTATAAGACATTGAGTATAGTTCCCTGTGCTATACAAGTAGGTCCTTGTTTAGCAAGGTCCTATTTTATAAACCGTAGTGTGTATATTATTGACAAAGGTCCATCTAATCAAAGCTATGGTTTTTTTCAGTAGTCATGTATGGATGTGACAACAGGACCATAAAGAAAGCTGAGCACTGAAGAATTGGCGATTGTGAACGGTGGTGTTGCAGAAGACTCTTTGACAGTCACAGCCAGGTGATCAAACGAGGCAGTCCTAAAGGAAATCAGTCCTGAACATTCATTGGAAGGACTGATGCTGAAGTTGCGGGTCCAATATTTTGGCCACCTGATGCGAAGAACTGACTCATTTGAAAAGACCCTGATGCTGAGAAAGATTGAAGGTGGGAGGAGAAGGGGACGACAGAGGATGAGATGGTTGGATGGCCTCACCAACTTGATGGATGTGAGCTTGAGCAAGCTCAGGGAGTTGGTGATCGACAGGGAAGCCTGACATCCTGCAATCCATGGAGTTGCAAAGAGCTGGACACGACTGAGTGACTGAACTGAACTGAGTGTGTATATCTAATCGTAAGGCTTCAGATGTTAGAAATCTTGCAGGAAAGGTATTTAGAGTGGGGAAAATAAGACTGGGATTTTGGGGTGGGATGTTTTCTGGGATGCCTGGCTTGACTTCATCTGGGGAGGTATTTACTTCACTCAGTATCATAATCTCCAGTTTCATCCATGTTTCTGCAAATGGCATTATTTCATTCTTTTTAATGGTTAATATGGGCTTCGCTGGTAGCTCAGTAGGTGAAGAAACTGCCTGCAGTGCAGGAGACCAGATTTCAATCCTGGGTCAGGAAGATCCCATGGAGAAGGAAATGACAACACTCTCCAGTATTCCTGCCTGAAAAATCCTATGGACAGAGGAGCCTGGCATGCTATAGTCCATGGGATTGCAAGAGTTGGACATGACTTAGCGACTAAACTAAACTAACTAGGGAGGTATTAATTTTTCTATTAATTAATAATATTGTTCCACACTACAACAATAGCTCCATCTATTTTCCCCAATTTTTCTCCTAATAGAGTTTATTTATTCATTTGCCTATGCATGCATTTAATCATCATATATGCCACACACTGATATATAGAACAAGACAACACAATCCTGCACAAGAATGAAACAACCCTTTTCTTACATCATGCACAAACATAAATTCAAAATATATTACAGACCTAAATATAAGACCTGAAACCATAAAACTCTTTGAAGAAAGCAGAGGCAGTATACTCTTTGACACTGGTCTTAGCAATATGTTTTTGGATGTGTCTCCTCAGACACGAACAATAAAAGTGAAAAAAAAAAACACTTTTATGAAACTAAACAGCTTTATCACAGTTAAGTGATTCATCAACAAAGGGAAAGGTATCCTGCTGAACAGTAGAGGCTATTTGCTAATCATTTATCGCATAAAGAGTTAATATCCAAATTATATAAAGAAACCATACAACTCAACTTTCAAAAACAATCAGATTAAAAGACTAGCAGTGGACCTAAATAGACTTTTCTCCAAAGAAGACATACAGAGAGCTGAAAAACATATGAAAAGCTGCCCAGCATCACTAATCATCAGGGAAATGCAAATCAAAACTACAATGAAATACCACCCCATACCAGAGGTATCACCAAAAAGACAAACAACAAGCGTTGGCAAAGATGTTGAGAAAAGGTAACTTTTATGCACTGCTTGTGGGAATATAAATTGGAACAGGGACTATGGAAAAATGTGGAGGTTTTCTCAAAAAATGAAACAGAGAGCTACCACATAATCCAGCAATTCTACTTCTGAGTATTTTCAGAAAGACGACAAAAACCCTAAATTGAAAATATGTACACAGCCCTATGTTCATCACAGCATTATGTACAAATAGGTATGAAAACAAGTATCCATTGACAGGTGAATGGATAAAGAACATGTGGTACATACATACAATGGAATGTTACACACGAAAAAGAATAAAATCCTGACTTTTGTGGCAATACAGATGGACGGACATATTAGCATAGTAATATGCTAAGTGAAAGCAATTATACAGAGAATGTCAAATACTATATGATTTCGCTTCTTTGTAGAATCTACGAAACAAAGCAAATGAAGAAGCAAAGCTAAAGAGAAGCAGACTCATAGCTACAGAGAACAAACTGGTGGCTGCCAGGAGGAAGGGGGGGAGGGGGGAGTGGGGGATTTGGTGAATAGGTGAAGGGGATTAAGAGATACAAATTTTAAGCATAAAATAAACATCATAAGGCTGTAATATACCACATAAGGAAAATAGTCAATAATATTGCAATAGTTTTGTATAGTGACAGATGGTTACTAGACTTAC
Organism: Redunca redunca; assembly: GCA_006410935.1. NCBI lineage: Eukaryota > Metazoa > Chordata > Mammalia > Artiodactyla > Bovidae > Redunca > Redunca redunca. Next base: position 329,205 of record SJYQ01105292.1, on the reverse strand, counting down.
CTTGATGATCATTTCACAGTACTTAATGTTGAATCACTATGTTGAACACCTGTAAATAACATAATATTGTATATTAATTAACTTCAATAACAAAACACACACATACACAAAAGATACATTCCTTGAGCAATACAGATACAAGCCTTACCTCAAGCAAATCTCCAGTCAGTGGAAAGGTAAAAACAAACAAACAAAAGAAGACAATGAGGATAAAGTATGATAAGGATGCTAATATGTGTACAGTGGTCTGGGGGAGGGGCTACATCTGAGACAAACCCACTGGGATCTTGGGGCATGAGGACAACCCTCAGATCTGAAGGATGAGTGGGTAATCACAAGGCCAAACATACAGGGACTGAAGGACTGAATCCTTCATGAGCTGGACGTTTTTTACTCCCTCAAAGGTCGGTGTGGCTGGGGTGTTAGGAACAAGGTGGCAAATGATAAAAGGCGAAACTGATAGAAAACAGCTTGGAAGCTCCTGATACACAAAAATGAGAAATTATGATCTTAACCTCAATCCTTATGAATCCTCCTTCTGATGGCCTTTTAACCATAAATTGACATGATCAGCTGAAGAAAGTGGAAATACTAATGTGTCTGCAGTGTGCAGCTAGGGTTGGAGAGGGGCAATGCTGATCAAAGGGGCCCAGCGAGGGAGCTGTTTTTCCAAGTGATTCCTAAGAGATGACTATGGTCTATGAGGATGGCCAAGGTTCTTAGAATAATTGTCCTAAACTTTTTGGGCTTCCCAGTTGGCTTAGTGGTAAAGAATCCATCTGGCAATTTAGGAGATGCAGGTTGAATCCCTGGGTCAGGAAGATCCCCTGGAGAAGGAAATGGCAACACACTCCATTATGCTTGCCTGGGAAATCCCATGGATGGAGGAGACTGGTAGGTTACAGTCCATGGGGCCACAAAGAGTCAGACATGACTGCATGCACACACACACACACACACACACACACACAAACTTTTCAACAGGACAAAGATATCTTAAAGAATCCAACAACCCTAATTCTATGTTTATTCTGCACCATTAAACACCATCATAAACTCAATTTGACCCTACTTACCTTAGAATTCTTTTCAGCCGTATTTCATAGATGTAGATGATATTCTTTGCCAGATGGTGCTCCCTTTTCATGGAACAAGTATCTCCTTTTAACAGTCAGCTCTAGAAAACCTGGGGAATGTAACATCCAATAGTTATATTAATGAAACTCCTTTATGAATTTAGCAGCTTTAGTGAGAGCAGAGAAACTCTCTTCACAGCTCAGGACTCTCCTTCCCAAGGTGAGAATGGAATAGCAAATTATAAAAATCATTCTGTTATCATAACAGTAAGAAAGGCTGTAGAAATAGAATGCCGTGCATCCACTTCTCTCCTATGTATAGCATGAGGCAAGCAGAGTTCTTAGCATTTCTTGAGTGAAAGACATAATTTATCCTTCTGGGCCCCTGGTCATTATTTTCCTTTCATTTCCAGGAGGAGGTCATTTGCTAAATGGAACCCAGCAGCACTAAAAAGGGCAAATGCCTTCAAAAAAGAGAGCAATTCATTCTCTTCTTAATCCCGTATTAGTGCTGCTTTTAACTGGCTCCTCCTGGACTCCTGCTATTATATGGTTCGGCATTCAGTTCATGTGGCTATGCATTGCTTTATAATATTTAGAGCAGCTTTTGTGTGTGTGTGTATGTGTGTGTGTGTGTGTGTAGTTAGGGGAGCTACATGACATGTGCATGTGAGTTAATATAAGTAAATAGATGAATGAGGATGAAAGGCAACTCTTGAAACTGGTTGAACAACACAACCAAGAAAGAAGTGTCTTGGTTTAACCACCAAGATGCTTCTCTGAATATCTTCCCTTATGAGCTTTCAAAATCAATAGAGGCTCAGGCTGTGAGCTAACCTGCAAAAGGAGAGCTGATCTCATGTGAACAGAAAAGTGCAAAGCTGCTTCTAAGAAATGAAAAATACCTGTAAAAGAAAGGTTTAATATAAAACCAGCCCCAGTGGTTAGGGGTGGGCTGCATCAAAGAGATTTTGAAAACCCAGAGAGTAACTTATTTTAATGACAGCTCCAATGCCTTACAAATTGACTAGCCCTCTTAAATATTAACCAAGAGAAAGAGAAATGTTGGCAAGGCTGAAAATGTTGATTAAAAATTTGTTTCTTAAGGATAAAAATGGCAGAGTAGATTCCAGTCCTGCCTGGTTATTTTGTGACACACACTTCAGGGACAAATTTGAATACGTAAGTCGCACTGATATTGTTATATCTGCATGTGGCAGTGGTTTCTGTTTAAATAGTCGAGTATTTATTGGCATGAGGATGCCATTTAAGGTATGTGCAGTGAAACTTGCCACCTGCAGTTTGCTTCTGGGACTCCCAGCAGCTCTCTGATTGATGGGTATACTCTATGCTACACTTGAAAGATGGCAAAATCTTTCAAAAGTTGGAGAGAGGGAAGGAGAGAAAGCAGCTTGAACCATTTCCAGGATTGCACTGAAATTGGCCCTTGTGGCATTTTTAATTCACATCTGGAGGAAAATAAATGTGGCCACAATTATTAACACATTTTGGAAGAAATAAGTCAAGAGCTACTTAGACTGCACAGGTGTCTGTTATCAAAATCTCAGCAGAGAAGTGTTAATATGGTGCGTGTTATTTTAGACTCTCCAGGTGGGCTGTGGCTAAGAACAGAAGAGAAGAGCATTAAGGGGATGCTTAAATACAAAATGTTAATTTTGCAAGAAAGGAAATCAGTGAACAAGATTAGAGGAATCCATTGGTATGTGAACTGAGAGATTTTGAAGGATAGAATAGGAAACCCAAAAGCCAATCACTGTCTTACTGAGAAGAAACCCAATAAAGAGATTTTCTATGAAAGGGGAAAGTGTCCTCCTGGTTATTGTTTGAGAAGAATTTGCAGTTGAGTCATTCTCTTCCCAGCAGACCTTTATTCTTGACTAAATGCTTTATGAAATGATTCCCCTTTGAGTTAAGAGCTATTTACCGGTAATCTTGCAGGATGAATAGATTTTTTTTCCTATTTGACATTATTTAGGGAACACTGTTTCTGAGAGTTCTTATCTACAATGCCAAATTTTGGCAATCAGTTTCGAGGGGCTTTGATTTCAATATAATATGGTATTGGTGGTATAAAATTTGGAGTATCTTTGGAGACTGAGTGATCACCTACAAAGGAAAACCATCCATTTACTGGTGGAAGATGCCTGACCTGTGATGATAATGTAGCCTGTGAAACCAATGACAGGAAGCAGCTTGCAAAATAGCATGTTACTAAGCAGTGACATGTTTAAAGGCAGTTTATGTATTTTTTTCAATTACACTCAATTTGGCATTTTTATGTAATATATTTGACATCCTGGAACCTGTATTTGAGAGGCAAAAGGGAACCTGGCTTGCCCAAGATGGGAATATGATAATCTAGACAAATAAGAAGAAATCGCAGTCTATGGGAAAGTAGGACTTGTGCTGTGTTTTGACTGTGGTTGGTGAGAATTTCAGAAGTACAGGTGGTGGAGGGTTCGCTTAGCATTGGGAAAATACCATTACATGTAACTAGATGGTTTCCCATTATTGCTTAGCTTTCTCTATAGCAACCAAGATCTCATTTGAAATTAGGACTTGGTTTCTAGTTATTGCAGCTGTTATTTGTGGAAATGATTAATGGATCTGAGTTAATCTGCTTGTTCAGAAAGAAACTGTTTCCGTTTCTTGGAGAAATACATGATAATACCATTTCCTAGTTAAGTAAAAAAGGGAATAAAATTATAGGAAAATAGAAGCCATGGAACCTCAGCAATGACCTTGCAGGAAATAAACATCCCTTGGCTCTACAGATTTCTCTTACGAGTTGGGCTTATTCAAAAAGAAGCCCAGATTATTGTAAGTTTTCTCAGACAAATTTGGTGCTTGGTTTCTTTCACAGCAGACAAGAACAATCACGCAAGGCAAGGGAGATGTACAGACCAAAGAACCAGGAAAGGGTACAGGTTGGGACCTTGTGGGAGAGTCTCCACTGCCACCCAGAAGCTAATATTCTGGATGTCGCCCATGGATGGCACACCCCAACTGAAAACAAAGTACCTTGTTTAAGATTGTTAACGAGTACTGTCCTCAAATAGGCCCTGCCTTATCACTGTTGCCTGGTAAATAAGTATCTTCATTTCCCTTTGGGTATCTCAAAACTGCAATTCTAATTCTGCAATTTCTGTGGCTGCCTAACAAAGAAACATAACAGTGGACACTCCATGCAAAATATGTAAAGTTTTCCCCAAAGGGTAGAATGTATGGGATGGTGGCTTATAATGAGGAAATCCAGGGAGAATTTTCCAACAAACAAGCATGACCATAAAGAAGTTTTCCCAACCATGAGCACTAATTAATAGAGTCAAGGTTATAGAGAAGGAGACAGTCTCACAGGTTTTCAGTAGCTGCAATAATTTGTATAAAATCACATTATTTAATTGTGTTTAAATGAAAGGGTAGGGATAAGAGAATATCCCATTTCGTGATTGTTTTAATAATAGCTTACTGAGATATAACACACATGCCTTAAATTGCATACCTTTAAAGTATATGACTCAGCAATTTTTTAGCATATTCAGAGTATTCCCTGATAGCTCAGTTGGTAAAGAATCCTCCTGCAATGCAGGAGACCCTGGTTCAGTTCTTGGACCAGGAAGATCCTTGGGAGAAGGGATAGGCTACCCACTCCAGTATTCTTGGGTTTCCCTTGTGACTCAGTTGGCAAGGAATCCACCTGCAATGAGGGAGACCTGGGCTCGATCCCTAGGTTGGGAAGATCCCCTGGAGAAGGGAAAGGCTACCCACTCCAGTATTCTGACCTGAGAATTCCATGGACTGTATAGTCTCTGGGGTCTCCAAGAGTCAGACACAACTGAGCGACTTTCACTTTCACTTTTCACAGTGTTTAATAATTAACAGTATTTGATCTTCAATCCTTTTTTTTTTTTTAACTTTTCAAATGTGCAACCAATTTTTCTAACCCAAAGTTTTCAGATATTTTCTGGGTACATTCATACAGATTCTGATGGAGACTCCTCAACAGCCAAAGATAGGCCAACATCATTCTTAAATCAAATTTAGAGGAAATTCCCTGAATAAACAAGAAAACTATGCATCATCTGATAGTTGCACTGACATTTTCCTGGATATCTTGGAACTCAAAACATATTAGGAAAGGGAAATGCATGAGTATGGAAAGAGAACTATTTTTCAGGGCTCTAGAGACCTGAATTCTATATAAGCATACACTCAGAGGCTTGCCAAGCCATTTAATCTCTCTGGACTATATTTTCTTCTTATGTGTGCAAAAGAAAAATCAAATATTTGCTGAAGATCCAATAAGAACAGGATTCTGTGAGAGCAGTGGAGAACAGTAGGTTATCTTACCTTGTGTGGACAAAGAGAAAGTGACATTTGAGCTGAAACACACATGGTGCAAAAGAGGCAGGCAGGTAAAAAGCTGAGAGTGGAAATTTTCACACAGAGGATAAAGCAACTGGCAGGACCCTAAGTCCTACTGAACTAACTGAGGGACAGAAAGAAGCCCAAAGAGGCTAGTGCTGAGTGAGCGGTGGGAACTTAAGTCTAGGCCAGCTTAGATCATTCAGGACCTTCTAAGACAGCTGCAATAGGCTTTGAGTCTAAGTTCCAAGGATAGACATTAACCAGTTCTAAGCAAGACAATCCTGTGCTTATGTTTTAAATAGATCACTACTATGTGAAGAGAAGAAAATGGCAGCCCACTCCAATATTCTTGTCTGGAAAATCTTATGTACAGAGGACCCGGGCAGGCTTCAGTCAACAGGGTCGCAAGAGTTGGACATGACTCAGTAACTAAACCACCACCACCAGTGTGTGAAGAGGGACTTGAGGGAGGCCATAAAGGAAACAGGAAGATATAGGAAGCTATGATGAGGTCCAGGCAAACTGTGATGCTGGCTTGAATTAGGCCAGTAGCAGTGAAGGTGAAGAAAAAAGTTTCCTACATGTGATGCTATGTGCTTCCTGTAGTTTTTATTCAGAGGAATAAAATGTTAGTCACTTAGTCATGTCTGACTCTCTGCAACTCCATGGACTATAGCTAGCCAGGTTCCTCTGTCCATGGAATTCTCCAGGCAAGAATACTGGAATGGGTAGCCATTCTCTTCTCCAGGAGATCTTCCCGACTCAGGGATCAAACCCAGGTCTCCTGCATTGTGGGCAGATTCTTTACCATCTGAGCCACCAGAGAAGCCCCAAAGGAACAACAGGAAACATATTTGTTTATTAACTTTAATATATAACAGGCTCTCTTGATAAGATTTAAAATATGTTTCATTAAATCTTCCCAACAAACCTGCGAGATTGGTAGCCAATAAATGTGAAAGTCTGAAAGATTAAAGGTATTATACAAATATAAGGGGATGGTATTATTATTGTTGCTATCATTTATTTGTTAGGGTCCAGACATGGACTCTATGATAATCCTAAGAATGACTTATGTACCACATATCCTCTTCAAAGAGTAAATGGGCTGCCCTCTTATATTTACCATGAATCTTCTTTAAGCTGTCTTTGAAGAGGGCTTTGTAGTTAATCAGCTGTCAAGCTTAAAGTGCAAAATCTTGTATGTACAACATGTCATGTCTCTAAGAATCAAAGAGCACCATACTTTTCTTTGTAGAAATGCAAAAACTAAAACACAAAGGAAAGCGAAACCTATTGAATAAATCTGGATTCCAACTGCATTTAGAGAGCATCCACGTGTTCCAGAGAACAACAAATTGTACACAGGGGATGCTGGCAATGCATCATGCTCTCTAGGAATTCAGAGTCTAGTGGGGAAAGAAGGCCACTTAGGTCAATAATTGAAATAATAATAGTGGAAAAGATCAGTTTTTGTTCCAATCCATAAGAAAGGCAATGCCAAAGAATGCTTAAACGACTGCACAATTGCAATCATCTTACACGCTTGTAAAGTAATGCTCAAAATTCTCCAAGCCAGGCTTCAGCAATACACGAACCGTGAACTTCCAGATGTTCAAGCTGGTTTTAGAAAAGGCAGAGGAACCAGAGATCAAATTGCCAACATCTGCTGGATCATCAAAAAAGCAAGAGAGTTCCAGAAAAACATCTATTTCTGCTTTATTGACTATGTCAAAAACTTTGACTGTGTGGATCACAAGAAACTGTGGAAAATTCTGAAAGAGATGGGAATACCAGACCACCTGACTTGCCTCTTGAGAAACCTGTATGCAGGTCAGGAAGCAACAGTTAGACCTGGACATGGAACAACAGACTGGTTCCAGATAGGAAAAGGAGTACGTCAAGGCTGTATATTGTCACCCTGCTTATTTAACTTATATGCAGAGTACATCATGAGAAATACTGGGCTGGAAGAAGCACAAGCTGGAATCAATATTGCCAAAAGAAAAATCAATAACCTCATATATGCAGATGACACCACCCTTATGGCAGAAAGTGAAGAACTAAAGGACCTCTTGATGAAAATGAAAGAGGAGAGTAAAGTTGGCTTAAAGCTCAACATTCAGAAAACTAAGGTCATGGCATCCAGTCCCATCACTTCATGGTAAATAGATGGGCAAACAGTGGAAACAGTGGCTGACTTTATTTTTTTGGGCTCCAAAATCACTGCAGATGGTGACTGCAGCCATGAAATTAAAAAACACTTACTCCTTGAAAGGAAAGTTATGACCAACCTAGACAGCATATTAAAAAACAGAGACATTACTTTACCAACAAAGGTCCATCTAGTCAAGGCTATGGTTTTTCCAGTAGTCATGTATGGATGTGAAAGCTGAGTGCTGAAGAATTGATGCTTTTGAACTGTGGTGTTGGAGAAGACTCTTGAGAGTCCCTTGGACTGCAAGGAGATCCAACCAGTCCAGCCTAAAGGAGATCAGTTCTGGGTGTTCATTGGAAGGACTGATGCTAAAGCTGAACCTCCTGTACTTTGGCCACCTGATGCAAAGAGCTGACTCACTGGAAAAGACCCTGATGCTGGGAAAGATTGAGGGCAGGAGGAGAAGGGGATGACAGAGGATGAGATGGTTGGGTGCCATCACCAACTCAATGGACATGGGTTTGGGTGGACTCTGGCAGTTGGTGATGGACAGGGAGGCCTGGTGTGTGCTGCGGTTCATGGGGCCGCAGAGTCGGACACAACTGAGTGACTGAGCTGAACTGATAATGATAATAATTAATATACTATAAACTGGGAACTTAGCACATCCCAAGCATTATTCCAGATATTTTACATTTAATGCATTATGCAATTCTCACAAAAAGTCTCAGAGGTTGGTGGTATAAATAGCCCCATTTCACAGGTAACAATTTTCATATGACACAAGTGATAAGTGATATGTGAAAAATAGAGTGATAAGTTGTTAGATAACTTTTTCTTGATACAGATGTGTCCCTCCACAAGAATCTCCAATTTTTTAAATAAATAAATAACCTTAAACTACATACCAATACCCTCAATGACAGTCTCTTACAAAGACATACTGCTGTAACACCACTTTGATCACCACCAAAAGTGACTTGTCAACTTAGACTTGAAGAACAGAAACAAAAGATTTAGGAAAAAGTGGAGTTGGTTGCCACAAAAACAGCATTTTGCTCCTAACATTTATTTCTGCTCCCTATTATCAGGAATTAAGAGACTTTTACATTATCCCCATGACATGTGTAACTGATTGGGCTAATTAAGCAGTAGACATATTCTTCAGAATTCATATTGTTTAGACTTTTATTTTAAACAAAGATCATCCTTTTGCTTTTAGAATCATGAAACTATATAGCTTTAGTCTTTTTATTTAGAAAGGTTAATATTTTTAAGATGAGGCTATGGTCCAGAGAAGTTAAATGACTTGACCAAGTTCACAGAATAAATTTGTGCCTGAGACTTACCTGGAATTTGATTCTTCTGACTTTTATCAGTTTAGAACCCTTTGTCTAGCCACTCAATTATTTGTGTATTTACTTGTCCACACATCCATTTATTCATTTTTTTTTTTTACTGAGCACCTACTATATGTCAGTTTACATCCTAGGTATAGGGGTATAGCAAAGAACAAAACACAAAAGAAACTCTGCTCTCTTGAAACTTCTGTTCTAATGAGTGAAAAAGACAATTAAAAAAGTAAATATTAAGCTAGATACTGATATATATTAAGGATAATATTAAGTAGGTAAATGCAATAAGATCTTTTTTGGTGGTAGATTAGGGCATTAAATTTTAGATAGATTAGGAAATCCCTGAGAAGACTTGAGACTGTGACTGCCGAGAAAAGGAAACATAAAAGTGTGTCTTGAGATTGACTGAGGGAATGAAATTGTAAGCACAAGGAGCGGCATGATCTGAAGCCTGAGGCAGACGTGATGGGAAGGTTTGAGGAAGGGAGAAGGGTACAATGTGGAAGAAAAAGGGTGAGGAAAGGGGGACCTAGATAACAAAGCGACAAATACAAAGCAGCCAGGGCATACAGCACCCTGATGGGATAGTCAGGCTTTGAGCTTTACACTTGAGTGAGAAGGGTAGCCACAGAGGCTGCTCATTGCACCGTATCAGGAGGCCTTGAGAAGTCTCATGAGTCTATCAGACACGGACTCATTTTTACCAACAAAACGGCATGAGCCCAGTTACAGAAAATAATAATATACGTGGCCTTTCACTTTATGAAGCTGATTGTTCTATGAATGACAAGAAATATTAAATGGAAGAGAAAAGAAGCAAGTAGAAATGATTTTGGATCCGCTTTAACACTTCAGTAGAAGGGGAGATGTGCTTTCTTTATTAGTTCCATCTTCAAGGGAGGCATAAAGCTACATTTCTAAATGTGGTAAAATAAATAACATTAAGGATATATTTTGAATGATTGAAAAATCAAAGCAGGTTGGCAATAAGTCTTAAATTCACATGGCTTTTAATTTTAAAGAAAATCCTGGGAAGACTTAGTTCACATTATGTTCTAGCAAAATGAAATATGGCATTTTAATGAGAAATGTCATTTTCTTGGGTTATAAAAAAAAAATAGAACAAAAATGATGAAGCCAGTCAACATCACTACTTTTTTTTTTCCACTCTCTCCCATAATCCAGTATGTTATTATGATATACATGTCAAGCCCTTTGGTTTCCTTTGGGAAGAAAGAAATATATGGCTAGGAAATAATACTCAACATTTATTTATGTGTCATTGTTTTTAACAATGAGCAGACCAGAGAATGATTTTTTACTTTGTGTCTGCTGTTCTTCCTCAAAATTTGGAACGATAATCCTGACTTTTATTTTTTCATTTTTGATCCTAGATGTCCTTTACAAATATTCAGATGAGTTCGCTCACTCACTCATGTCTGACTGCAACCCCACAAACAGCAGCACGTCAGGCCTCCCTGTCCATCATCAGCTCCCAGAGTTTACCCAAACTCACGTCCTATGAGTTGGTGATGCCATCCAGCCATCTCATCCTCTGTCATCCCCTTCTCCTCCTGCCCCCAATCCCTCCCAGCATCCAGATTTTTCCAGTGAGTCAACTCTTTGCATCAGGTGGCCAAAGTAGTGGATTTTCAGCTTGAACATCAGTCCTTCCAGTGAACACCCAAGACTAATCTCCTTTAGGATGGACTGGTTGCATCTCCTTGCAGTCCAAGGGACTCTCAAGACTCATCTCTAAAACCACAGTTCAAAAGCATCAATTCTTTGGCGCTCAGCTTTCTTTATAGTTCAACTCTCACATCCACACATGACTCTAGATGGACATTTGTGGACAAAGTAACGTCTCTGTTTTTTAATATGCTGTCTAGGTTGATCATAACTTTCCTTCCAAAGAGTAAGTGTTTTTTAATTTCATGGCTGCAATCACCATCTACAGTAATTTTGGAGCCCCCAAAAATAAAGTCTGTCACTGTTTCCACTGTCTCCCCATATATTTCCCATGGAGTGATGGAACGGATGCCATGATCTTCGTTTTCTGAATGTTGAACTTTAAGCCAACATTTTCACTCTCCTCTTTCACTTTCATCAAGAGGCTCTTTAGTTCTTCACTTTCTGCCATAAGGGTGGTGTCATCTGCATATCTGAGGTTATTGATATTTCTCCCGGAACCTTTTTCCAGCTTGTGGTTCTTCCAGCCCAGCATATCTCATGATGTACTCTGCATATAAGTTAAATAAGCAGGGTGACAATATACAGCCTCGACATACTCCTTTTCCTATTTGGAACCAGTCTGTTGTTCCATGTCCAGTTTGAACTATTGCTTCCTGACCTGCATACAGGTTTCTCAAGAGGCAAGTCAGATGGTCTGGTATTCCCATCCTTTCAGAATTTTCCACAGTTTATTGTGATCCACACAGTCAAAGGCTTTGGCATAGTCAATAAAGCAGAAATAGATGTTTTTCTGGAACTCTCTTGCTTTTTCCATGATCCAGCGGATGTTGGCAATTGGATCTCTGGTTCCTCTGCCTTTTCTAAAACCAGCTTGAACATCTGGAAGTTCACGGTTCACGTATTGCTGAAGCCTGGCTTGGAGAATTTTGAGCATTACTTTACTAGCATGTGAGATGAGTGCAATTGTGCAGTCGTTTGAGCATTCTTTGGCATTGTCTTCCTTTGGGATTTGAATGAAAACTGACCTTTTCCAGTCCTGTAGCCACTGCTAAGTTTTCTAAATTTGCTGACATATTCAGTGCAGCACTTTCACAGTATCATCTTTTAGGATTTGAAATAGGTCAACTGGAATTCCATCACCTCCACTATCTTTTTTGGAGTGATGCTTCCTAAGGCCCACTTGACTTCACATTCCAGGATGTCTGGCTCTAGGTGGGTGATCACACCATTGTGATTATCTGGGTCAAGAAGATCTGTTTTGTATAGTTCTTCTGTGTATTCTTGCCACCTTTTCTTAATATCTTCTGATTCTGTTAGGTCCATACCATTTCTGTCCTTTATTGAGCCCATCTTTGCATGAATGTATCCTTGGTATCTTTAATTTTCTTGAAGAGATATGTAGTCTTTCCCATTCTTTTGTTTTCCTCTATTTCTTTGCATTGATCTCTGAGGAAGGCTTTTTTATCTCTCCTTGCTATTCTTTGGAACTCTGCATACGAATGGGTTTATTTTGCTTTTTTGCATTTCTTTTTCTTAGGAATGGAGTGATCCTGTCTCCTGTACAATGTCATTAACCTCTGTCCATAGTTCATCAGGCATTCTGTCTATCAGATCTAGTCCCTTAAATCTATTTCCTACTTCCACTGTATGTGATATGATCATTCCAGAGAGGGCAGACACATTTAATATAAAATAATTGATTTGGGGAAACATACAGAAGTTTAGTTGCATCAGGAAAGACCAGAGCTGAGAGCACTTATTATGAAGTGCTGCCTGCAGATAATTCTAGAAGAGCTTTAAAAGGAGGCAGATATGTTAATAAGGAAGCAAATCATCCTTCTTATAACAGATCAAACCACATCTTATAGTACTGACTTCCTTTTGAGTTATCTGGCCCATAAGAATCCTACAGCGGTTGATACAGGCTAATATGCCACCTGGGAAATTTTATTTTCACTTGTGCAGCCAATGAGGTAGATAGGGGCATAAAATAGTCTCACAGGGGCTTACTTTTGTCCAAAATTTATGGAGCTCACAAGAAATCTCGTCTCTCTGCCCAGCACCTCTCCATCGCTTCTGATTTCAGCCCCTTACCAAAAATAACACCAATAACACCTACCTCATTTACAGGCCATAGGTGGCTGATGAGGAAAGAAGAATAAAATAAAATAAAAATAATAAAATATTATCAAGATTGTGCATTTTATATTTGATATCCAAATCCACTTTTAACTTTTAACTCTGGGAAATCCACATACATTTTTCGTTCTTTGAAAACTACCATAAAAACTGAAGCTTCGAGTTGAGAAATCAAATATTCAGAATGTCATGGATAATGCACATCTAGCAGAAGAACAATGAACTATTCTAAGACAACAGAAGGGGAGGTCGTCACGCTGGGTTATGTGTGATAGGTAATGAGACACAGGGTGGAGAACTCTGAAATTACTTCCTGCAAAATGACAGGAAGTTATCATATGGTTAATATATGGTTTGGAACAACTGTAATTCCAGACTTTCATTGCTTAAAAGGGAAC
>SJYQ01105292.1:297638-315987 GCA_006410935.1 Redunca redunca | reverse complement strand
GGGAACCTCTAGTTATATTATTAAAATTCATACAGATTGTTTCAATTATCCATATGTAGCTTGCCTTTCTCTACTTGCAAATAAATATCTGGCTCTTGCATTAATATTTATTCTTTTGAGATAACATTTCAGTGATAGAACAATCACTGAATTCTGTTTTTACAGAAGAGATTTTATAAGTGTTTAAGAGAAGACCTACTCAGATCAAATAAATGTCTATGATATAATGCAAAATTATTCATTCATCCATTCATATACACATAACTTAGCCTACATATAGTTTTTCTTGGCAAACATTTACCATATGCCAAATATTATATGCTGTTTGCCTACTATCCATCTGTTTATTACTATCCTACTCATTTTATAAAACTCAGTTCCAGTATTCCCTCCTCCAATATTCCTTCTTGACCCCCAGCCTGATTTAGCAATCCCTAGAACTGGACATGGAACAACAGACTGGTTCCAAATAGGAAAGGAGTATGTCAAGGCTGTTTATTGTCACCCTGCTTAGTTAACTTATATGCAGAGTACATCATGAGAAATGCTAGACTGGAAGAAACACAAGTTCGAATCAAGATTGCCAGGAGAAATATCAATAACCTCAGATATGCAGATGACACCACCCCTATGGCAGAAAGTGAAGAGGAACTAAAAAGCCTCTTGATGAAAGTGAAAGAGGAGAGTGAAAAAGTTGGCTTAAAGCTCAACATTCAGAAAACATAGATCATGGCATCTGGTCCCATCACTTCATGAGAAATAGATGGGGAAACAGTGGAAACAGTGTCAGACTTTATTTTGGGGGGCTCCAAAATCACTGCAGATGGTGACTGCAGCCATGAAGTTAAAAGATGCTTACTCCTTGGAAGAAAAGTTATGACCAACCTAGATAGCATATGCAAAAGCAGAGACATTACTTTGGCAACAAAGGTCCGTCTAGTCAAGGCTATGGTTTTTCCTGTGGTCATGTATGGATGTGACAGTTGGACTGTGAAGAAAGCTGAGCACCAAAGAATTGATGCTTTTGAACTGTAGTGTTGGAGAAGACTCTTGAGGGTCCCTTGGACTGCAAGGAGATCCAACCAGTCCATTTGAAGGAGATCAGCCCTGGGGTTTCTTTGGAAGGAATGATGCTAAAGCTGAAACTCCAGTACTTTGGCCACCTCATGCAAAGAGTTGACTCACTGGAAAAGACTCTGATGCTGGGAGGGATTGGGGGCAGGAGGAGAAGGGGACGACAGAGGATGAGACGGCTGGATGGCATCACTGACTTGATGGATGTGAGTCTGAGTGAACTCCGGGACTTGGTGATGGACAGGGAGGCCTGCTGTGCTGCGATTCATGGGGTTGCAAAGAGTCGGACACGACTGAGCGACTGAACTGAACTGAACTGCTATACTTTCAATAGCATGAATGGATATCTTCATCAGCATACTCATCTCACTGGAATGTAATGGTTGCTTATTTTTCCTCCAACTGATTCTTGACTCTCCATAAACGAATGAAGCATGCTTTTATTTACTATAAATTCCTCTTATATGATACGGGCTCTCCTAGTCTCTTAGAAGGTAAAGAATCTGCCTGCAGTGCAGGAGACCCAGGTTTGAATCCTCTTAAATGATCAGCAATAGAATTTAAACTTAATCGCCAAAGCACTGGAAAGACAAAGAACACTTTTATGGAGGGAGAAGACATGAACGGATTTCTGTTTTCCAGTGTTCACAAATGCCATGATGTGAACTATAGCTTTTAAATGGTGATGTCTGGAGGTAAAGACAACTGGGAGATTATTTCAGTGATTTAGGTAATAGGATGGAGTTCGAATAAGGCAAGGTATTGCTATGGAGGAGGTAAGCAGAGGACCAAAAAAAAAAAAAAAGATTTTAAAGTTAAAACATTTAGAGATTTGTAGGCTGAATTCACATTTCCCCTCACTTTTCATATTTAATTTAAAATATTTCTTTGGGTTTCTGGTATACACTTTAAAAAAGATGATGGTAACATTCTCCAAAACAGGAGAGTAGGAATATGTAAAGTAAGTTACATTCAGTTTTGAATACGTTAAACTTAAACTCTCTCTTTCTATGCCCCTCAAGAATCTCAAAATGAATAGCAACATACTCTCCAGGAAGAGTATATCTCATGGGAAATAGGAATGGTCAAGAAAACTGAGATGGGGACTTCCCTGGTGGTCCAGTGGTTAAGAATCCGCCTGTAATGCAGGGGATGTGGGTTCTATTTCTGGCCTCCTGGTCAGGGAACTAAGATCCCACACACTGTGGAGCATCTAAGGCCAGGTGGTGCAACTACTGAGCCCAAGCGCCACAACTAGAGAGTCCATGCGCTGCGATAAAAGATCACATATGATGCAACAAAGTTCCCGGGTGCTGAAATTAAGACTCACCACTGTCAAATACATAAATAAGTATTTTCCAAAGAAGAAGGTTGAGATGAACAAATGAAAAAAAAAAAAACAAACCCCAAGAACTATTTGATTGGAGGTAATAAAAAAGTAGAGCAAGAGGTGTTACTGGCTGACATTAGATTATAACTTATGTCTTTCTTTACCAGCATCGATCTCCTCCCAGGGTCTCACCTATCAGGAGTTCATCTCGTTCATTCTTTATCTATAACACAGATCTGCTCAATAACATGTAAAGAAAGAATTGTCACTTTTCAAGGAACCTACAACAAAAACCAAAGACGGAGAAAGACTTTTTCTTCCTGTTCTCAGCATAAAACAATTTTTGCTTTCATTTTCTAACTGAAAAGCTCAATTCATTGTAAATTGAAACAAACAAAACCCTGCATAATACAAGTAACATTCAAAGTGTTCAGTGATTTGTTGGCTGATGATATGGGGAAATTGTTTTATCAGCTTTGACGGAAATGTTCATCACCATTTTGGCAGCTTTGTCATTCACCTTTGGAAGCATCCCTTATGTTTAACTGATGAGAAAAGGCAGTGATGAGCTTGTAAGACAAAGGTATGAAGACAGAGTCATTCTGGGCTTTGCTTAAACTCTCGAATAAACAAAGTCCTGAATAATTCTGACCTAAACATGGCAATGGCAGCCCACTCCAGGATTCTTGCCTAGAGAATTCCATGGACAGAGGAGCCTGACAGGATACAGTCCATGGGGTTGCAAAGAGTCGGTCACGACTGAGCCGAGATAGATATAGATAGATATAAAAATGGCAAGGCCAAGTTTTTACATCATGCCAGCTAAACATGTAATGGTGATTTTATTTCCCCTGAGGGAATAAATGGAAAATAATCAGGTCACACTAGTGATAAAGTTTGGTCCAGGTAAAATAACTATTCAGAACTCTTGCCTCCATCTTGGAAACTGAGAAGTTAGCCTAAGTCTGTGACGTGTCCTCAATGTGAAACTTCGGCAACAGAGTGATTTATACCCTCATCTTAGGCAGGTCATTTCTGTGCTTGAATGGCATGAGACTTTGCCTGGAAAGTGTTTCTGAAGACTCACACAGAATTATGGAGATACTCAGAACTGATGTCTCTATTCTCTAATCAATGGTGATATGCTGTATCAATATGAGATAGAGGCTTTCTCTCAGTACAAAATTACAGGTGTTCAGGCAACAATGATGGCAACTAGTGATGGTATTTGCATGTATGTGCATGCACACTCAGTCATGTCCAACTCTCTGTGCTCCCATAGATAGTAGCTCACCAGGCTCCTCTCCATGAAATTTTCCAGGCAAGAATATTGGAGAGAGTTGTCATTTCCTTCTCCAGGGGATCTTCCCAACCCAGCGACTAAACCTGCATCTCTTACCTCTCCTGCATTGGCGGGTGGGTTCTTGCTGGTGGTTTTTAGGAGGCAGAATGCCTACTGAGAATTGTAGGAAATATGTGCCTCCAGGAATAACCAGGACAAAAATAAGAAGTCAAGGGATACCTGTACTAACAGGCAAATTTGGCCTTGAACTACAAAATGAAGCAGGGCAAAGGCTAACAGAGTTTTGCCAAGAGAATGCACTGGTCATAACAAACACCCTCTTCCAACAACACAAGAGAAGACTCTACACATGGACATCACCAGAAGCTCAATACCGAAATCAGACTGATCATATTCTTTGATTATATGAGATGACTGTGGCTCAGATCATGAACTCCTTATTTCCAAATTCAGGCTTAAATTGAAGAAAGTAGGGAAAACTACCAGACCATTCAGGTATGACCTAAGTCAAATGCATTATGATTGTACAGGGGAAGTGACAAATATATTCAAGGGATTCGATCTGATAGATAAAGTACCTGAAAAACTATGGATGGTGGTTCATGACATGGTACAGGAGGCAGTGATCAAAACCATCCCCAAGGAAAAGAAATGCAAAAGGCAAAATGGTCTGAGGAGCCCTTAAATAGCTGAGAAAAAAAGAGAAGCTAAAGGCAAAGGAGAAAAGGAAAGATATACCCATTTGAATGCAGAGTTCCACAGAATAGCAGGGAGAGATAAGAAAGCCTTCCTCAAGGAACAATGCAAAGAAACTGAGGAAAAGAATAGAATGGGAAGGACTAGAGAGCTCTTCAACAAAATTAGAAATACCAAGGAAGTAGTTCATGCAAAGATGGGCTCAATAAAGGACAGAAATGGTATGGACCTAACAGAAGCAGAAGATATTAAGAAGTGCCAAGAATACACAGAAGAACTGTACAAAAAAATCTGCATGATCCAGATAACCATGATGGTGTGATCACTCACCTAGAGCCAGACATTCTAGAATGTGAAGTCAAGTGGGCCTTAGAAAGCATCACTACAAAGAAAGGTAGTGGAGGTGACGGAATTCCAGTTGAGCTATTTCAAATCCTAAAAGATGATGCTGTGAAAGTGCTGCACTCAACATGCCAGCAAATTCGGAAAACTCAGCAGTGGCCACAGGACTGGAAAAGGTCAGTTTTCATTCTAATTCCAAGGAAAGGCAATACGAAAGAATGTTCAAACTGCCGCACAATTGCACTCATCTCATGTGCTATCAAGGTAATGCTCAAAACTCTACAAGCCAGGCTTCAGGAGTATGCGAACCATGAACTTCCAGATGTTCAAGCTAGTTTTAGAAAAGGCATAGGAACCAGAGATCAAATTACCAACATCCAATGGATCATCAAAAAAGTAAGAGAGTTCCAGAAAAAACATGTTTCATTGACTACGTTAAATTTTTTTACTGTGTGGACCACAACAGACTGTGGAAAATTCTGAAAGAGATGGGAATACCAGACCACCTTACCTGCCTCCTGAGAAATCTGCAGGTCAAGAAGCAATGGTTAGAACTGGACATGTAACAACAGACTGATTCCAAATTGGGAAAGGAGTACATCAAGTCTGTATATTGTCATCCAGCTTAATTAACTTATATACATCATGTGAAATGCTGGTCTGGATAAGATTGCCGGGAGAAATAACAATAATCTCAGATACACAGATGACACAACCCTTACGGCAGAAATCAAAGAAAAACTAAAGAGCTTCTTGATGAAAGTGAAAGAGGAGAGTGAAAATGTTGGCTTAAAATTCAACATTCAGAAAACTAAGATCATGGCATCCAGTCCCATCACTTCATGGCAAATAGATGCTGAAACAATGTAAACAGTGAGAGACTTTATTTTGGAGGACTCCAAAATCACTGTAGATGGAGACTGCAGCCATGAAATTAAAAGACCCTTGTTCCTTTGAAGAAAATTTATGACCAACCTAGACAGCATATTAAAAAGCCAAGACATTACTTTGCCAACAAAAGTCCATCTAGTCAAAGCTATAGCTTTTCCAGTAGTCATGTATGGATATGAGTTGGACTATAAAGAAAGCTGAGTGCTGAAGAACTGATCCTTTTGAAATGTGGTGTTGGAGGAGACTCTTGAGAATACTTTAGACTGCAAGGAGATCCAACCAATCAATCCTAAAGGAAATCAGTCCTGAATATTTATTGGGAGAACTGATGCTGAAGCTGAAACTCCAATATGTTGGCCACCTGATGTAAAGAACTGACTCATTGGAAAAGCCCCTGATGCTGGGAAAGATTGAAGGCAGGAGGAGAAGGGAACGATAGAACATGAGGTGGTTGGATGGCAATCACCGACTCAGTGGACATGAATTTGAGCAAGCGTGGTGAAGGACAGGGAAGTCTGGCATGCTGCAGTCCATGGGGTCATAAAGAGCTGGGCATGAATGAGTTACTGAATTGAACTGAACTGAGGACAAATCAGCTTTCATCACACTGAGTACAGAGTATAGTCACTTTGATCCCATCTGTCACACCTGGTGCTATTTTACCAGAATGGCTAAAGAGCACAGTTTGCCAATGAGCATTCTAGAGAGGACGCACTGAGAATCCAAAAAGATTATTGTTTTGTTTCCATCATATAATAGGAAGGCACAGGCATTGAGTTTAGGCAGAAGTACTGTATTACAGTACTTTGTTGCCACAGAGAAGGCACAGATGTCCATACCTCAAGCTCTTCTGGTAGCTGTCCAAGCTCTTTTAAATTACTAAGAACTAAGGATAAAGAAAGTAATTGAGGCTCTGTCTTCTTGATGGCAAACATCTGCTTAGTTTAGCCCCAAAGCTTAGTGAATGAGGGGTGAAAAGTCAAAGAAATCCACATTCAGGATTATGTATGTTTAGAGCAGTCAAGAAAGGATTAAAAAACAATTTCACTTGTGCACAGGGATGATCCAGAGAGATGATATGGGGTGGGAGGTGGGAGGGGGGTTCATGATTGGGAACTCATGTACACCCATGGCAGATTGATGTCAATGTATGGCAAAACCAATACAGTATTGTAAAATAAAATAAAGTAAAAATTTAAAAAAAAAGACTAAATAGATCTTAAGGGGAAACAAGTTTTCTGATCGATTAACCTTTATCATTAGAAAGAAAGGTGGGGCCATAAAATGTTAATCGGTCTCCAGACCAGAAGATATTGTAAAACAAATGTAAGACCCTTGTAAGAACAAAGATATGCTGAGAACACATTTATCTCTATGTATAACTAAAAGTATAAAAGTGGACTTGGAAAATAAAGAAATGGACCAGTTCCTGGGGGGAAAAAAAAAAAGAAATGAAGGAAATGAATCTCTGGAGAAGGGAAACGGCATATTTAGAGGCACTATTTGAGGAACTGTTTAGCACCTTTCACTGAATGTTTTTCCTCCTCAAAGTTTGATGTTAGGATTTCCCTTTCCTGCTTTCATTATGATTGATATGGACAAGTGAGTTTTTCTGTCCAATGAAAATTAGCAAAAGAATATATGTTACTTTCTGTCAGAAGTTTTAAGTGTCGTGTGTAAGTTTAACTAGAACAAATAATCTTTAAATTTATATTGAACCATAAGGGATCCAGAATTACCGAAGCAAATCTGAGGAAGAGAACAAAGCAGGAAGCATAACCCACCCAAGCTTCAGACAATACTACAAATCTACAGTAGTCAAAGCAGGGTAGCAATGACACAAAGACAGACATATGGGTCAATGGAACAGAATGGAGAGCCCAGAAATAAACCCGTACAACTATGGTCAGTAAATCTTCCACAAAGGAAGCCAAAATATACAACGGGTAAAAGAAAATCTCTTCAGTAAGGGGTGTTGGACAGCCACTTGTAAATCAATTAAGTTAGAACACTCTCTAACACCAAACACAAAATAAACCCAAAATGGCTTGAAGACTTAAATGTAAGATATGATACCACAAAACTCCCAGGAGAGAACATAGGCAAAACATTCTCTGACATAAATTGTACTAATCTTTTCTTAGATCAGTCTCCCAAGGCAATAGAAAAAAGAGAGAGAGAGAGAGAAAACAAAAGTGGGACCTAACCAAACTTACAAGCTTTTGCACAGCAAAGAAAAGCATAAACAAAATGAAAAAACAACCTACAGAATGAAAGTATTTGCAAATGATGCAACCAACAAGAAATTAATCCCCAAAACATATAAACAGCTGATACAACTCAATAAAAGAAAACACAAGCAACCCAACTGAAAAATGGACAGAAGACCTAAATAGACATTTCACCACAAAAAGACATACAGAGGGCCAAAAGTAAATGAAAAGATTCTCATTATCACTAATTATTAGAGAAATGTAAATCAAAAGTCCAGTAAGGTGCTACCTAACACCAGTCAAAATGGCCATCTTTAAAAAGTCAACAAACAACAAATGCTAGAAAGGGTGTGAAGAAAAGGGAACCCTCCTACACTTTTGCTAGAAATGTAATTTGGCATAGCCACTATGAAAAACAGTGTGGAGGTTCCTAAAAAAACTAAAAATAGAGTTTCCATGTGATTCTTGAGCATATATCTGGAGAAAACTGTAATTTAAAAAGAACTACCCTGTGTGCATAGCAGCACTTTTCACAATAACCAAGACATGGAAACAATCTAAATATCCATCAACAGATGAATGGATAAAGAAGAGGTATATATACACAATGGAATACTACTCAGCATTTAAAAAAGAATGAAATAATGCCATTTGCAGCAATATGGATGGAACTAGGGATTATCACACTAAGTTAATCCAGAAAGAGAAAGATGAGGGCGACAGAGAAGGTGGCATAGGAGTAATATGGGGAGATCGCCAGCTTCCCCCCAAATACATCAAAAACTCATCAAGGAATGGAACAACTCCTACAAAGCGACCTCTGCTGCTAAGTCACATCAGTCACGTCCGACTCTGTACGACCCTGTAGACGGCAGCCCACCAGGCTCCCCTGTCCCTGGGATTCTCCAGGCAAGAGTGCTGGAGTGGGTTGCCATTTCCTTCTCCAGTGCATGAAAATGAAAAGTGAAAGTGAAATTACTCAGTCATGTCCGACTCTGTGCGACCCCATAGACAGCAGCCCACCAGCACCCTCTAGGTGACAGCAGAGGACCCTAGGCCTCCGGGGGGACAGGCTAAGCTCCCTGAAATGAGGTGGGAGAGAGGAGGGAGATATGAAAAGGGAAAAGACAGAGAACTTCTGAGCAGGAGCTTGTGCCCCAAAGGAGGGGAGCCCTGAAACAGGAGTTCCCGTGCACAGGGAAACTCCCTCACAGGCGGGCCCAAAGGGGAGCTACAAAGTCTTGGAAAACCAGGCAAAGCAGGGACTTGGAGGACAAGAGAAAGCTATACTTCTCAGTCTGTTAACAGCTCATGGACTGTGGCCCCAAACAGAAGGTAGGTTTGGGGATCCCAGAGTGGTGCAGCCTACAAACCCAACTAGCGCACACAGCATTTGCAGCACAGAGGGCAGGCCCAGGTAGCTGAGTGTAATGGGGCTGAGAAACCCAGCCAGTGCACACAGCCCTTGCAGCACAGAGGGCAGGCCCAGGTAGCCGGCAGACAAACACAGCCCGCCCAAAGGGCAGGACTGGGGTGCTAATAGAGGGGAGTCATACAAACTTGGACAGGTGCACACAGCTCTTCTGGGACACAGCGAAAAGAACAAGTAACCCCCATGACAAAGTGCAGACACTGAGACGAAACAAGTGCACATAAACCCTGCGATGCAGAGACCAGCCCGGGGAGCTGAAACAAGTGCACACAAGCCCACGACACAGAGGCTGGACCTCAGGGAACTGAGAGTCAAGTGCACACAGCCCTGTGACACAGAGGGTGAGCTTAGGGGGCTGAGGGAAGCCCACACAAGTCACTGCAATGCAGAAGGATCCACACGAGCACCTACCTAGCAAGTTTTGGCCAGTAGCACAGGGCAGGACAGGGGAACAGAAGCACCAGCAATGATCCCAGGGACAAATAGAGGACTGGTGGCACAGAGGTATGCTGAGAGAACAACCTGGAAGCAGCTGTGGATATAGACGTGCCTAACACCACAAAAGCTAGAAGGACTGCCCAAAGGCATACTAAACCCATAGACACTCCAAAACCTACTAGTGGACACTGCCCTGCCCTTCAGAGAGATGAGAGCCAGCTCCATCAACCAGAACACAGGCAGAGCTCCACCAACCGGAAAAACATCACAGGGCACTAATCCAACCCCATCCACAGGGACAGACTCCACAACCAAGAATTACGTAATATCTTATAAACACTTTAAAAAATATTTTTCCTTTATTATTATTTTTTTCTCCTATAAATCACACTGTTTATTTCCCCAACAAATCTCCACCTTCACACTAGCATTTAGCAGTGCTGTGGAGTTTTCCTCTTTGTTTTTCTTGTTATGTTAAAAAAAAAAAATCATGAAAATTTTTTTTTCTTTTTTCTTAGAAATCAGTTTATTCTCCCTACAAATTTCCACCTCCATATTAGCCTTTTGTAGTGCTGTGAAGTTTTCCTCTTTGTGTTTCTTGTCCAAAAAAAAAAAAAGGCAAGAAAAAAATTCATTGTATTTTGTTTTTTTCTCTTCTCACTTTTTTTTCTTTTTTTCTGATGAATTTTTGGATTCCGTTTTGGATATATTCAACAGCTTTTCCTACTGTTCTTTACCAGCTGTAGCTATTCCTGAATATAGATAAATCTTTCCCACACATGTCTAATCACCTTTGCTTTTCTATTTTGTTTCTTTCTTTATTTTTTAAATCCTCTTCTCCACACCTTCCTTTTCTCTTTTCCCTCCCTGGTCCTCTTGATTTTCTCTCTCTCTCTTTTTTTTATTTTCCCTTTTTTCCCTTCACTTTTTCTTCTTTCACCAAGTAAGTTAAATTGTTGAGCTCTCCATGCTATATTTCCCAGTTGGCCTTCTGTTCATGTTCAGATTTCCAGATTTAGCATTAGCTAACTCTACTTTCAACTGGTTGATATCACTTCTGGTTTCCCTTCTTCACCAAGTCAATCTCCTGGACTCGTTTCTTTAGAACACTTTGGTTATAACTGTATGTGTGGAAGTATGTGAGTATATGTCCCAGTATTTCTGTAATTGCCTACTTGATCTCCCACTAGAACACAGGCACAAGTCACCTTCAACAAGAAATCAACACAAACCACCCAACAAACATTTCCCTCCAAGGGCAAAAATTAAAAGGAATAAGTAATATAACCTTAAAACCTAGGAAAAGGAGACCTCAAGTGCAGCAAGTTAAGAAGAAAAAAGAAAAAGAGAAAGATGATGAAAAGAAAGAGAAATACAACAAAAATAAAAGAAGAAGGTGGAAACTCACAAGACCAAATAAACAAAGAGGAATTAAGTAATCTCCCTGAAGGAGAGTTCAGAATAATGATAGTAAAGTTGCTCCAAAGACTTGAAAATAGAATGGAGAAAATGTAAGAAGCATTTAACGCAGTTAATACAATCACCAAGGACATAGAAGAAATAAAGAATAAGCAAACAGAGATGAATCACACAATTACTGAAATTAAAAATACATTCGAAGGAACCAACAGCAGAATAACTAAAGCAGAGGAATGGATAAGTGAGCTGGTGAATAGAATGGTGAAAATAAATGCTGAAGAGCAGATAAAAAGAAAGGAATGAAAGGAACTGAGGAAAGCCTCAGAAACCGGGACAATATTAAATGTATCAATATTAGAGTTATAGGGGTCCCAGAGGAAGAAGAAAAATTAAAAGGCACTGAGAAAATTTTTGAAGAAATTATAGTTGAAAATTTCCCCAACATGGGAAAGGAAATAGTCACTAAAGTCCAAGTAGCACATAGAGTCCCCTACAAGTTAAATCCGAGGAGAAACACATTGGGACACACACATCAAGCTAATAGAGATTAAGCACAAAGAAAGGATACTAAAAGCAGCAAGGGAAAAGCAACAAGTAACACACAAGGGAAAACCCATACAATTAACAGCAAATATTTCAGCAGAAATTCTACAGGTCAGACGGGAATGGCAGGATATATTTAAAGTACTGAAAGAGGAAAACCTATAACCACAATTATTATACTGGGCAAAAATCTCATTCAAAATTGATGGAGAAATCAAAAGCTTTACGGACAAGCAGAAATTAAGAGAATTCAGGGCCACCAAACCAGCCTTGTGACAAATATTAAAGGGACTTACATATCCAGTAAACACAAGAGAAAGGAAAGACCTACAAAAAAAGAGAGAGAGAGAGAGAGAGAGAAAATGCCAATAGGAACATATGTAACAATAATTACCTTAAATGTAAATGGATTAAATACACCAACCAAAAGATGCAGATTGACTGAATGGATACAAAAACAAGACACATATATATGCTGCCTACAGGAGACCCACTTCAGATCTAGAGACACATACAGACTGAAAGTAAAAGGATGGAAAAAGATATTCCATATGAACGGAAACCAAAAGAAAGCTGGAGTGGCAATCCTTATTTCAAACAAAATAGACTTTAAAATAAAGAATATCATAACAGACAAAGAAGGCCATGACATAGTGATCAAGGGATCAATGCAAGAAGATGATACAACAATTGTAAATGTCTACGTACCCAACATAGGAACACCCCAATACATAAGGCAAACACTAACAGGCATAAGAGGAGAAATCAACAGCAACACAATAATAGTAAGGGATATAAACACCCCACTTTCATCAATGGACAGATCATTAAAACTGAGAATCAATAAGGAAACACAATCCTTACATGGAACATTAGACCAAATGGACCTAATTGATATCTTCAGGACTTTCCATCCAAATGCAGAATACACTTTCTTCTCAAGTACACATGGAACATTCTCCAGGATAGACCACATCTTGGGCCACAAATCAAGTCTCAGTAAATGTAAGAAAATTGAAATTGTATCAAGTAACTTCTCTGACCACAACACTATAAGACTAGATATCAGCTACAGGAAAAAACAAACAAACAAAAATAGCAACAAAACACAAACTCATGGAGATTATACCTCTACATAACAAAGATGTTACTGAAGAAATAAAAAGAAGAAATCAAAAGGTTTCTAGAAACAAATTACTATGAAAACACAATGATCCAAAACCTATGGGACTCAGCAAAAGCAGTTCTAAGAGGGAGGTTTATAGTGATACAATCATACCTCAAGAAGCAAGAAAAGCATTGAATAGACAGCTTAACTCCACATCTAAAGCAGCTGGAAAAAGAATAAAACTCCCAAAGTCAGAAGAGTGAAGGAGATCATAAAAATCAGAGCAGAAATAAATGAAAAAAAAAGGAAACAATATCAAAGATTAATAAAACTAAAAGTTGGTTCTTTAAGAAGATTAACAAAATTGACAAACCACTAGCCAGGCTTATCAAGAAAAAAAGGGAGAAAAATCAAATCAATAAAATTAGAAATGAAAGAGGTTACAACAAACACACAAAAATACAAAGGATCATAAGACAATATTATGAGCAACTATATGCTAACAAAACAAACAACCTAGAGGAAATTGACAGATACTTAGAAAAGATCAGCCTCCCAAGACTGAACCAGAAAGAGATAAAAATCATGAACAACCCAATTACAAACACTGAAATTGAAACAGTGATTAAAAATCTCCCCAAAACAAAAGCCCAGGGCCCGATGGCTTCACAGGGGAATTCTATCAAACATTCAGAAAAGAGCTAATGCCTACTTTTCTGAAACTCTTCCAAAAAGTTGCAGAGAAAGGAACACTTTCAAACTCATTCTATGAGGCCACAATCACCCTGATACCAAAACCAGGAAAGGACAAGAAAAAAAGAAAAGTATAGGCCCATATCACTAATGAACATAGATGTAAAATTCCTCAACAAAATTCTAGCAAACAGAATCCAACAAGGCAATAAAAGTTCATACACCATGATCAAGTCAGGTTCATTCCAGGGATGCAAGGATTCTTCAATATATGCAAATCAATCAATGTGATACACCATATCAACAAGTTGAAAGATAAAAACCATATGATCATCTCAGGAGATGTAGAAAAAGCCTTTGACAAAATTCAGCACCTATTTATGATTAAAACTCTTCAAAAAATGGGCATAGAAAGAACCTATCTCAACATGGTAAAGGTCATATATGAAAAGCCCACAGTAAACATAATTCTCAATGGTGAAAAACTAAAAGCTTTCCCTCTAAGGTCAGGAACAAAACAAGAGTGTCCATTCTCACCACTACTATTCAAAATAGTTTAAGAAATCCTAGCTGCAGCAATTAGAGAAGACAGTGAAATAAAAGGAATCCAGACTGGAAAAGAAGAAGTAAAATTCTCACTGTTTGCAGATGACATGATATTATACTTAGAAAACCCAAAAGAAACTATCAGAAAGTTACTAGAGCTAATCAGACAATTCAGCAAAGTTGTGGGATACAAGGTCAATACATATAAATCACTTGCAGTCCTATATACTAACAATGAAAAATCATAAAGAGAAATTAAGGAATCAATACCATTCACCATTGCAAAAATAAAGAATAAAATATCTGGGAATAAGTCTACTTAAAGAAACAGAAGACCTATATATGGAAAACTAAAAGACACTGATGAAAGCAGTCAAAGACAACAAACAGAGAGCTATTGCATGTTCCTGGGCGGGAAGAATCAATATTGTGAAAATGACTATATGAACAAATGCAATCTACAGATTCAATGCGATCCCTATCAAATTACCAATGGCTTTTTCACAGAACTAGAAGAAAAATTTTCACATTTCATATGGAAACACAAAAGACCCTAAATAGCCAAAGCAGTCTTGAGAAAGTAGAATGGAGCTAGAGGAATCAACCTTCCTGACTTCAGATTTTGTTTTCTTTAACTTTATTTTTCTTTACAATACTGTATTGGTTTTGCCATACATTGACATGAATCAGCCATGGGTGTATATGAGTTCCCAATTCTGAACCCCACTCCCACCTCCCACCCCATATCATCTCTCTGGATCATCCCCGTGCTTCAGATTATACTACAAAGCTACAGTCATTAAGACAGTACGATACTGGCACATAAACAGAAATATAGACCAATAGAACAAGATAGAGAACCCAGAAATAAACCTACATACCTATGGGTACTTTATTTTTGACAAAGGAGGCAAGAATGTACAATGGGGCAAAGACAGCCTCTTCAATAAGTGGTTCTGGGAAAACTGGACAGCTACATGCAAAAGAATGGAATTAGTTCACTACCTAATGCCATCGGTTCAGTTCAGTTGATCAGTCATGTCCGACTCTTTGTGACCCCATGAATCGCAGCATGCCAGGCTTCCCCGTCCATCACCAGCTCCCAGAGTTCACTCAGATTCACATCCATCGAGCTGGTGATGCCATCCAGCCATCTCATCCTCTGTCGTCCCCTTCTCCTCCTGCCCCCAGTCCCTCCCAACAGCAAAGTCTTTTCCAATAAGTCAACTCTTCGCATAGGGTGGCCAAAGTACTGGAGTTTCAGCTTTAGCATCATTCCTTCCAAAGAAATCCCAGGGCCGATCTCCCTCAGAATGGACTGGTTGGATCTCCTTGCAGTCCAAGGAACTCTTAAGAGTCTTCTCCAACACCATAGTTCAAAAGCATCAATACTTCAGTGCTCAGCCTTCACAGTCCAACTCTCACATCCATACATGACCACAGGAAAAACCATAGCCTTGACTAGATGGACCTTAGTCGGCAAATGAATGTCTCTGCTTTTCAATATGCTATCGACATTGGTCATAACTTTTCTTCCAAGGAGTAAGCATCATTTAATTTCATGGCTGCAGTCACCATCTGCAGTGATTTAGCAGTTTTCCCTACTGTGTTCAATTTAAGTCTGAATTTGGTAATAAGGAGTTCATGATCTGGGCCAAAGTCAGCTCCTGGTCTTGTTTTTGTTGACTGTATAGAGCTTCTCCATCTTTGGCTGCAGAGAATATAATCAGTCTGATTTCGATGTTAACCATCTGGTGATGTCAATGTGTAGAGTCTTCTCTTGTGTTGTTGGAAGAGAGTGTTTGCTATGACCAGTGCATTTTCTTGGCAAAACTCTATTAGTTTTTGCCCTGCTTCATTCCGCATTCCAAGGTCAAATTTGCCTGTTACTCCAGGTGTTTCTTGACTTCCTACTTTTGCATTCCAGTCCCCTATAGTGAAAAGGACATCTTTTTTGGGTGTTAGTTCTAAAAGGTCTTGTAGGTCTTCATAGAGCCGTTCAATTTCAGCTTCTTCAGCGTTACTGGTTGTGGCATAGACTTGGATTACCATGATATTGAATGGTTTGCCTTGGAGACGAACAGAGATCATTCTGTCGTTTTTGAGATTGCATCCAAGTACTGCATTTCTGACTGTTTTGTTGACTGTGATGGCTACTCCATTTCTTCTGAGGGATTCCTGACCACAGTAGTAGATATAATGGTCATCTGAGTTAAATTTACCCATTCCAGTCCATTTTAGTTCGCTGATTCCTAGAATGTCGATGTTCACTCTTGCCATCTCTTGTTTGGATTAAAGACCTAAATGTAAGTTCAGAAACTATTAAACTCTTAGAGGAGAACATAGGCAGAACACTTGATGACATAAATCAAAGCAAGATCTTCTATGACCCACCTCCTAGTGTAATTGAAATAAAAACAAAAATAAACAAGTGGGATATAATTAACTTAAAAGCTTCTGCACAGCAAAGGAAACTACAAATAAGGTGAAAAGACAACCCTCAGAATGGGAGAAAATAATAGCAAGGGAAACAACTGATAAATAATTAATTTCCAAAATATACAAGCAGCTTATACAATTCAATATCAAAAAAGCAAACAACCCAATCAAAAAGTGGAAGGGACCTGAAGAGACATTTCTCCAAAGAAGACATACAGATGGCTAACAAGCACATAAACAGATGCTCAAACTCACTCATTATCAGAGAAATGCAAATCAAAACTGCAGTGAGATACCACCTCACACCAGTCAGAATGGCCATCATCAAAAAGTCTACAAACAATAAAAGCTGGAGGGCGTGTGGACAAAAGGAAACACTCTTGCATTGCTGGTGGGAATGTAAACTTATATAACCATTATGAAAGATGGTATGGAGACTCCTTAAAAAGCTAGAAATAAAACAATCATATGACCCAGCAATCCCACTCCTAGGCATATACCTTGAAGAAATCAAAACTGAAAGAGACACATGTAGCCCAATGTTCAATGAAGCTCTATTTACAATAGATAGAACATGGAGGCAACCTAGATGTCCATCAACAGATGAATGAATAGAGAAGCTGTGGTACATACATATACAATGGAATACTACCCAGCCATAAAAAGAAACACACTGGATCTGTTCTAATGAGGTGGATGAAACTAGAGCCCATTATACAGAGTGAAGTAAGTCAGAAAGAGAAATATAAATATTGTATACTGGCACATATATATGTAATCTGAAGAGATGGCATTGATTAATTTATCTTCAGGGTGGCAACAGAGAACCAGACATAGAGACCTATGGACAAAGTGGGAGGGGAGGAGGAAGAAGGGGCGATGTATGGAGAGAGTAACACAGAAATTTATAATACCATGTGTGAAACAGATAGCCAATGGGAATTTGCTGCATGACTCAGGGAACTCAAACAGGGGCTCTGTGACAGGCTGAGGGTGGGGTGGAGAGGGAGATGGAAGGGAGGTCTGGGAAGGAGGGGACATGGGTATATATATATGGCTGATTCTTGTTGATGTATGACAGAAAACCACAAAATTCTGTAAAGCAATTATCCTTCAATTAAAAAATTGAAACAAAAGGATAAGGAAAAAAAATTAAAGGAAGATCAGAGCAAGGCTTCAGGCACAAACATTACATTATCTGCAAAGTTTTTGTTCACCATTATTTTCAATTCAAGAAAAAAAAAAAAAACCTGCCATTGCTGACTCACAACCCTATCATCCGATCTTCTCTTCATTTATAATGGTTATTATAATTTTCAAGAACCTCAGGAGTGAAATCAAATGTCAGTTACAAAGTTAGACAAAATTTGAAAGGTATTTCTCATGCAAACAATGTAGAAACTCTCACCAAGACCATTTTTAACAGCTACTTAATTGTGATCCAGATGTTTCTGTTACACTTCAATTTTAAGTTGGGTCTCAACTTAATTTCACATTCTTGATCAAAGTCATGTCTTCTCACCTCTGTATCAAAACCTTTAGGAGGCAGTTCATTCTTATCTCCCCAAGGTCTTGGTCTGTTTCAGCCCTGTTGGACTCACTGTCTTCTTAATTCCTATAACACAGTAGCTCATATTGCATATAAAATACATTCAGCTTTTAAAACTTTCCTTTTATTTCATGTTCTTAGTCTTCTGTCTCCAACTATTGAGGAGGAATTTTAATTAGAACAAAGTATCTCTGATCCTTCTCCCATGCTAAAGTTATTTAACAGAACAAAATAAGAGGCAGACAGCTAGCATGATGATGGTTTGAAAAAATTTGAAAGACATTTATGGGGAGCATCTGAAAAATAACTATCAGTTGCAACAAACCTACTGCT
>SJYQ01105292.1:275480-297624 GCA_006410935.1 Redunca redunca | reverse complement strand
CTACTGCTTTCTACATGCTCTAAAATTCTAAGCGATTTTTTCATTCTTTCTCTATTTTTATAACTGTCAATTTTTCTGTTTAACTTTATCTTGCCTACAAAATTCCTGAAATTTATTTATATACATTTGTTTGATGAACAGCATTCAAAGCTAAGCAGTGTGCTGAAATCTTGATTTATATACCTCAAATTAGATAATGTATCAATAGAATACATTTACAATAAAGCAGATATAAGTGATATAAAAAAGAAAAAGNATAAAGCAGATATAAGTGATATAAAAAAGAAAAAGACAAATATTATATGATTTTACTCATATGTGAAATCTAAAATATGACATAAATGAACTTATCTATAAAACAGAAATAGATACACATAGAGAACAAACTTCTGGTAGCCAGAGTGGGGTGGGGAGGGAAGGAGTTGGAATTAACAGATGTAAGCTATTATATATAAAATGGATAAAAACAAGGCTCTACTCTATAGCACAGGGAGCTATATTCAAAATCCAGTGATAAACCATAATGGAAAAGAATAAGAAAAAGAATGTGTATGTAAAACTGAATCATTTTGTTGCACAGCAGATATTAACACAACATTATACATCAACTATACTTCAATATAAAATAAATCATTTAAGTTACCTTCTCCATTTTCCTATCAGGGAAAATATAGAAGCAGTGAGATGGAGCTCCTCCCAACCTTAGGTCTCTGAGTCAGGACAACAGAATAAAGCCTCTTAGCTGACCCAGGATGGATGGTTGGTTGATGGATGGTTGATGAGCATATAGTAAGACTTTCATTCTTTTAAGCCACTTAAACTCAGGGACTCTTTATTTTAATTTTATGTTTTTTCTTTTTTATTGCAGCACAATCAACCCTACACTGATTGATATATTCATCTAGCAAGTAGAGTTTCCAGAGGCAGAATCCACATTTACTTACATATAGCCTAGTTCTTAGCCTATAACATACAGCTACACACAAAAGTACATACTGATATGTTTGCCCAACCATGTGTGGTCAAGGAAATATGGCCATAATTACATGTGTTAGATGAGTGTTACTTATGTCTGCTTAGTCAATTGACCACTAGAAATCATGTATAACCTTGCCAACCTTGGTAGTCATATTTACAATTTAGATATCATGGAGAAGCATAACCTAGTCTAAAACTATGACCACAGATGGAATTATTCTGTTGCTCCACTGTCTTGCATTAACCTCTTTATAATGCAACCAGAATCTCTTTCCCCACGTAAATCCACATATCTGCTGAGATTATGTATGTCTATCTGTTAAGATTTTGTTCAATTGTAAATAACAACCACCAGAAAACTAACAATGACCACAACAAATAGCTGTCTTTTTTTTTTTTTAAATGTATCACATATTTAGAGGTAGGCAGACACTCAAGGATGTTTTTGAAGCCAAGGTCCTTTCTTGTCTTTGGTCCTTATCATGATCTTCACTCTTATGCTGGATACACTGTGCCTGCAAAATGAATGCTGTATCTCTAGTCATCACAGCCAAACTTAGAGCACAAAAAAGGAAGGGAGACAGGGCAACAGTACGAGCAGAATTCACTTCAGTCTCTTTAGCCAGGACTGTGACTTATGCCCTCTCTTCAGGGCAAGCGACGCTGAGAAATTGCAAACCAGGATTTTCACGACTGGCTAAGACTGATCCATCACTTGAAAGTGAGCATATTCTCTCCCAGAACAAAATCTGAGTTTCTGCTACCAAGGAAGAAAGAATGAGTATATAGTTGTCATACCATCTATTCACATTTATTCCAGGTCATGAGACGGAAGATGATGCCACCTCAGTGTACGTGATAAATGTTTGGTCCAACTCACTCCAATTATCGATAAAAGAGCATGGGAACAGAATGCTCTTTGGTATGATGAAAATTGTTTACTGGGCCCTTTTTTGGATGTTCATTCATTCTAGCTATTGTTTGTTTTTTGTTTTTGATTTTTTAATGAATTAAGGCTCTTGAGTCATGTCAGAACAAAGATTGAGAGTACTTGACTGCCCAGCATTGTTAGAAAACTATAAGAATATGTTCAGTGAGAGAGGTGGCTTTTTAATTCCAGTTCTTGCTAAATGCACAGGGATGGTAGCAAGCACAGGCTTTGTATTCAAGCAGACCTGGATTTGACTCAAGAATCCACTATTTGGCAGCTGTTTGATCACATGCATAGATCATTTTACCTCTGTGAGTCTCACCTTTCTGTGTGATAATAAACTTTAGAGGATTTTCAAGCAAAGTAAGTTACAGTAGGTTATTAATATCCTGTCAGTATTACTCATAGGTTATTCACAAAATAAAAGCACTGCAGTCAACTTAGAAAGGGATTTGGTAGAAGTGAAGCAATGAAAAGGTTGCATTTCGGAGTAGTTAAACATCGACCCCCATGCTCCAGAAAGAATTCTATTTTTTCCTCACTACTTCAACTGTACTCTATTAAAAAAAAAAAAAAAAAAAAAACTCTCCTTTGGGATTAAAAAACATCTGAAAATCTGTCCTCTTTTTTTTTTTTCAATTTCTCTGAGCCTTAGCTATTGGTTTCTGATTCTTTGAATTATTCCTTATGTCACAGTATTGTATAATTTATACAGAACACTCTCTCCTGTCTTGTATTATTTAATTCTCCAAAGTGTTTGGAGAAAGGATTTTATATGAAAGCAGTGACACAAAATAAAGCAGCATTGTACCAGTGTCTTGCATCTTTAATAAAGTTGCTCTCAAACAGCATCTCAGTAAATGAAATGTACCCAGGAATGACAAATTTTCATATATCAAAGGTATGCTATGACCTGCTCTGGGACATAAAGCCTAATGCCATAATAGAGCCTGGAGGTTTGTGTTTGATTTGATTTGGCTTTCTTTCTTTTCTTCTAAAGGAATAATACCTACTTTCCAAAATAATAATCATAAGAGTAAAAAACCCATCTCATCCAAAGACAGGGAAAAGTACCATTAAGACTGAAGGTATTCAGTGGCAATGTTAGAATGTAAGCTTTGGGGAGGGGGAAGCACACATACAACAAAGAAAAGAAAGGGGGCTTTGTCAATCTGAATAATTTATAACACATCTCCAGGAACATTGCAAATTGCATTCTGAAAGAAATTGTCCAACATGAAACAAAGAACAAGAGAATTCCTGAAACACTTAGCTTAGTGTGAGTGAGATTTATGATTAGGGCTACCTGTATGTAGACAGAGTGGCCTCAAATGCCCCAGGAGAAAATGGAAGCCCCCTTATTGGTGAGGGGAAACAGATAAACCAAACCAAAAAAAAACAAAAACCTGACAAATGTGATTTTGTGATCATGTGGCACCATTGCTGCAAATGACCGTTTCCTCATCATTTCAGAGTGAACTGCTTATTATAATGGGAAAGACTGGCTGTTCAAGGCCACACAAAATGCAATATTTGCCTTAAAGAGAAGGAATTCCTTTTTCCAGAAACAGTGGAAACAGTGTCAGACTTCATATTTTTGGGCGCCAAAATCACTGCTGATGGTGACTGCAGCCATGAAATTAAAAGATGCTTACTCCTTGGAAGGAAAGTTATGACCAACCTAGATAGCATATTGAAAAGCAGAGACATTACTTTGCCAAAAAAAGGTCCGTCTAGTCAAGGCTATGGTTTTTCCTGTGGTCATGTATGGATGTGAGAGTTGGACTGTGAAGAAAGCTGAGCACCAAAAAATTGATGCTTTTGAACTGTGGTGTTGGAGAAGACTCTTGAGAATCCCTTGGACTGCAAGGAGATCCAACCAGTCCATTCTGAAGGAAATCAGCCCTGGGTGTTCTTTGGAAGGAATGATGCTAACGCTGAAACTCCAGTACTTTGGCCACCTCATTCAAAGAGTTGACTCATTGGAAAAGACCCGGATGCTGAGGGGGATTGGGGGCAGGAGGAGAAGGGGATGACAGAGGATGAGATGGCTGGATGGCATCACCGACTCAGTGGACGTGAGTCTGAGTGAGCTCTAGAAGTTGGTGATGGACAGGGAGGCCTGGCGTGCTGCGATTCATGGGGTTGCAAAGAGTCAGACACAACTGAGCAACTGAACTGAACTGAACTGAACTGAAGCATCTCCCTGGCAAAAAGCAAAGGCACTGAACAGATAGCTCTTCTCCCATATACTGCCTGGTGGAGATCCAAAGTGTACAAGGCAATATGATGCTGTTCGATCTCAGTCTCTTTCTTTCAGAGTTTGGAGACAC
The DNA here is from genome assembly GCA_006410935.1 of Redunca redunca. Classification (NCBI taxonomy): domain Eukaryota; kingdom Metazoa; phylum Chordata; class Mammalia; order Artiodactyla; family Bovidae; genus Redunca; species Redunca redunca. Next base: position 293,382 of record SJYQ01105292.1, on the reverse strand, counting down.
ATTAATCTACAAGTCCAAGAGTATTCTGTTGAAGACAGAAGAGACTGTCAATTAGCTTATAGGACAAAGATCCTATGTTGGCCAGAGACAGATGATGGAAGTGGTAATAGAAATTAGAAAGGGACCCAAGAAATGTTATCTGTTTAATATACTTGATGAGGAATAGTCTCATTTAAAGTGCTTCCCTAGTGCCTCAGATGGTAAAGAATCTACCTTTAGTGAAGGGGATATGGGTTCGATCCCTGGGTCAGGAAGATCCACTGGAGAAGGGAATGGCTACCCGCTCTAGTATTTTTACTTGGAGGAGCCCGTGGATAGAGGAGCCCGGCAGGGCTATAATCCATGGGGTCACAAAGAGTCAGACACAATTGAGAAGTGGGAAGGGAGGACAGACTGCTTTTCCATTACCATTTTGTTTGGTTCTTTCATTTACTCTAGTTCCTGACTTTGTAAATACAATGATTTTAGTCTTGCCAAGTAAACTTGGAACTTTGAGAAAAAGTGTGACTGCTTCCCTACCATTTAAAGTTAGGAGAGAGGGAATTCCCTGGCCATCCAGTGGTTAAGATTCCATATTTCCGTTGAAGGCAGCACAGGTTTGATTCCTAGTCTGGGAACTAAGATCTCACATGGCTCAACCAAGAAAGAAAAAACAAACAAAAATTTAAAAATAAATAAAACTAGGAGAGAAATGGCACTTTTAAAAAAGAAAGTACTATAATCTTTGCAATACCTGCTATGTGCCAGGCATTCTACCAGGTACCATCACATATGCTATTCTCTATAATTCTAAGGCTATGTTATAAAATATGGTAATTTTAAAAATAGTAAAGAAGACTTTGTGAAAGAAATTAGTTTGCCCATGATATCCTAATTAATAGTTAGCCAGCAGGATTTGAAACCAAATATTCCTGTTGCTGTTCAGTAGCTCAGGCATGTCTGATTCTTTGTGACCCATGGACTGCAGCATGCCAGGTTCCTCGGTCCTCCACTGTCTCCTGGAGTTTGATCAAGTTCATGTCCATTGAGCTGGTGATGCCATCTAACTATCTCATCATTTGCCATCCCCTTCTTTTGCCTTTAGTCTTTCGTAGCATCAGGGTCTTTTCCAATCAGTCAGCTCTTTGCATCAGGTAGCCAAAGTATTGGAGCTTCAATTTCAGCATCAGTCCTTTCAGTGAATATTTGGGGTTGATTTCCTTGAGGATGAACTGGTTTGATCTCCTTGCAGTCCAAGGGACTCTCAAGAGTCTCCTCCAGCACCATAATTTGAAGGCATCAATTCTTCAGCACTAAACCTTCTTTATAGTCCAACTCTCACATATGTACATGACTACTTGAAAAACCATAGCTTTGACTATATGGACCTTTGTCAGAAAGTGATGTCTCTGCTTTTTGATGTTATTTTCAAGACTGGAGGAAAGCATTGATAAAATCAGTAGGGTAATGATAAATGTCCTTTCCTCTGTCAAAATGGATAGAAATTCTCCAAGTCTATTTCCTTTCCCCTACCCTTCCTTTCTTCAACAAATGTTTTATGAGTACTCACAAAGGCTGAGACTAGAGCAGTGGATGAAATGAAGCAGCATCTTAAGGTGCTTACATTCCATAGCTGGGGCAAAAAAAAAAACTAAGAAAGAAATGAACATATTTTGGGTAGCAATGAGCACAACAGAGAAGTGTAAGACCACAGATTGGGACAGAGAGTAAGGAGCTAAGGCTGTGTTTGTGGTAGCTTTGGCAGTATGCTTTAGGAGGTCTTTCTCATAGCATACAATTTAAGCAAAGATTTGAATGAAAGGAGTGAACAAACAAGTACAAATGCCTTGAGGCAGGACCACACTTGGAGTATTTAAGAAAAACAAAGATCTGAATCAAAATAACTGGAAAGTAGTGAGGGAAAGAGCAAGAGATGAAGTCAGAAAGACAGACCAGGAATAAATCACATAGAATCCTGCAGGCCATGGTAGCACTTCAGCTTTTATTCTGAATAAGAGGCAAAGGTATTGGAGGATTTTGAGCAGAGCAGTGATACGATCTAATGCAAGAGGTGAATGAAGCTGGCTAGACATGCTCAATGCAGACATTTTATGTATCTTAATTAGAACCGACAAGATACAACAATGAATTAGATACGGGGTATATGTGAGAGAGATGTCAAGGAAGAATAAGGGATTTGGGCATGGGTTACTGTAAGCAAATTGCACACCAAGAGTTTAAGTGAAGGTAGGAATATCCTGGAGACTTAAATCTGACCATAATTTCAGTCTAGGATATCATCCTTCCCAGTTTGAGGACTTTATAATCCTCTTTCCTTTGGTTTAGAACACTTTTGCATTAGAACTCCTTTGGTTTAGAATTGGGACACAGAAGGTATCTTTTGTCATCCAATCTGATCCTGCACTATCCATTGTTATTTATGTAAATTTTTAAAGGCAAGTTTGATTTTGTTTGTTTCCTCCTAGTTTACTCAAAATCTTCAACAAATTGTTTAAGACTGAATCTCTGTAATAAACCCTTTAGAAATAGAAACAAGTTTTATGGCACAAGCCATATCAGAGATTTGAGTTTCTTTTACTACCAGGGCAATGATTGTCTTGAGGGGGAAATCTGGCAGAGGCACTGTGATTGTTCAATTCTAGCCAAAAAAAATCTAATACACATGCACACAAAGCCAAGAAATGTGCGTTATGTTCTTAAGTTATCAAAGAAAATCTCTTTTGCAGAGTTGAACTTTTCCAGGAATGACCAGGCAGGGGAAAAAATATATTAAAACTTCAGAATTCTCGTGACACTGAAATTTTAAGTTGAAATCCAATTGTCCAATGAAAGGGGAGGCAATGACTTCTTTAGCCCCTATGAGCTAGATGCTAAGTCGCTTCAGTCATGTCTGACTCTTTGAGATCTCATGGACTATAGCCTACTAGGCTCCTCTGTTCATGGGATTCTTCAGACAAGAATACTGGAATGAGTTGCCATGCCCTCTTTCAGGGGATCTTCCCCACCCAGGAATTGAATCCATGTCTCTTATGTCTCCTTCATGGGGCAGGCAGGTTCTTTACCACTAGCACCAACTGGGAAGCCTGTAAAGCTAGATCCTCTTCTCCAATTATTGCAACATTGTCTTGAAGTCGTGTATGCTAGGGCAGAGTTGAATGCTCATTTACCAGGGTGGGAATACAGACTCCCAGACATAGAATCAGAGGACTTTCCAATTTACTCTTTTCCAGATTTTGGTGGAGTGTCTGTGGTCTGATGTGTACCTTCAGAGGTCTACACAAATCTGGTTTTGATAAGAGATATCCTCGTTTTGCCTCAAAACTCTATCATTTGGGGCTTAATCTCCAGGAGCTTTCCCACAATTCACTTCCAGCCTCCTTATCTTTTTTTTTTTTTTTAATCTGCTTTAAAGTTAGACTGTCTGGATCAAATCTTAAGCCCAAATTTCATTAGCTGGATGACCATAGACAAGTTGCTTAATCTCAGTGAATCTCAATCCTCACCTAAACTAGAAAATTCAGGTGGGGGATCAGGGCATACTGAAAGCACACATGAACATTTTCACACAAGTTGAAAAGTTCTGGACAGATATGGATTGAAGTCGTAAGAACCAGAGAAATTAGAAGACATAGAAACCATTCCAAGCTCAAGTACTCTTGGGGATAGGGAGCTGAATAGAGGAAATTTCTATAAGACCTGAGTAATGAGGCAAGGCAATGGAGAGAATATTTGCCAGATTTGATCTCAAGAACTTATATCAGAAATATCTTGAACACTTAGATAAGTGTTAATTGTCATCTCATTTCCAAATTCCAAATGGTTGTTAATGACAGACCAGAGCAATATGTTGAAAAATATTCTAATGTGTAGCCTGGGCTAAACAGGATGAAGATCTATTATGAATGTCATAGATCATATTGATGCCATGGGAGCAAAGTGGAAAATGGAGGCAATGAAATGCACTATTTCCTAGTTTTCTCTTGCATTAGAAAACTGTGTCTTAAGGATTTTGTTATGTATTGACTACATGTAGACATGGGGAACTTCATGCCAAATGTGTATGACTAGACACCCCTATTATCTTTGTATGAGTCTTGAGTTTAAGTTAAAAATATTTGTCCTAATGCCTGTATAGTTCTCCAGAATATACAACTAAGAAGCATTCATTGTTAACATAAATGGCCTTAGTTCCAAAGCAAGAAATATCATAATATTCTAAAGTAAAATCCTTAACTTCTTAAGATTAGATATCAGCTAGAAAACTAATCTTTGTTCACTTTTGGCTATTTAAAAACTATGGATAAGTAACAAGAATAAAGTTAAAATCTTGTGCAACCCTGCATAATCTCAGAGGTTTATCCATTACTAATATTTTGGTGAATATAATTTTTATGTTCTTTCCAACTGTGTGTTTCTGGTTGTGTATGCATACATTTTGAGAAACCCATATGCAGGTCAGGAAGCAACAGTTAGAACTGGACATGGAACAACAGACTGGTTCCAAATAGGAAAAGGAGTGTGTCAAGGCTGTATATTGTCACCCTGCGTATTTAACGTCTATGCAGAGTACATCACAAGAAATGCTAGGCTGGAAGAAGAACAAGATGGAATCAAGATTGCCAGGAGAAATATCAATAACCTCAGATATGCAGATGACACCACCCTTATGGCAGAAAGTAAAGAGGAACTAAAAAGCCTCTTGATGAAAGTGAAAGAGGAGAGTGAAAAAGTTGGCTTAAAGTTCAACATTCAGAAAACGAAAATCATGGCACCTGGTCCCATCACTTCATGGGAAATAGATGGGGAAACAGTGGAAACAGTATCAGACTTTATTTTTGGGGGGCTCCAAAATCACTGCAGATGGTGACTGCAGCCATGAAATTAAAAGACGCTAACTCCTTGGAAGAAAAGTTATGAGCAACCTAGATAGCATATTGAAAAGCAGAGACATTGCCAACAAAGGTCCGTCTAGTCAAGGCTATGGTTTTTCCAGTAGTCATGTATGGATGTGAGAGTTGGACTGTGAAGAAAGCTGAGTACCGAAGAATTGATGGTTTTGAATTGTGGTGTTGGAGAAGACTCTTGAGAGTCCCTTGGACTGCAAGGAAGATCCAACCAGTCCATTCTAAAGGAGATTAGCCCTGGGATTTCTTTGGAAGAAATGATGCTAAAGCTGAAACTCCAGTACTTTGGCCACCTCATGCGAAGAGTTGAATCATTGGAAAAGACTCTGATGCTGGGAGGGATCCGGGGCAGGAGGAGATAGGGACAATAGAGGATGAGATGGCTGGATGGCATCACTGACTCGATGGATGTGAGTCTAAGTGAACTCTGGGAGTTGGTGATGGACAGGGAGGTTTGGCTTGCTGCGACTCATGGGGTCCCAAAGAGTCGGACACGACTGAGCGATTGAACTGAACTGATGCATACATGTATGCATATGCATTTGTAGATATTTTAAGCTGGAATCAAGATTGCTGGCAGAAATATCAATAACCTCAAATATGCAGATGACATCACCCTTATGGCAGAAAGTGAAGAGGAACTAAAAAGTCTCTTGATGAAAGTGAAAGAGGAGAGTGAAAAAGTTGGCTTAAACCTCAACATTCAGAAAACGAAGATCATGGCATCCAGTCCCATCACTTCACACGAAATAGATGGGGAAACAGTGGAAGCAGTGTCAGACTTTATTTTTGGGGGCTCCAAAATCACTGCAGATGGTGACTGCAGCAATGAAATTCAAAGACGCTTACTCCTTGGAAGAAAAGTTATGACCAACCTAGATAGTATATTGAAAAGCAGAGATATTGTTTTGCCAACTAAGGTCTGTCTAGTCAAGGCTATGGTTTTCCCAGTGGTCATGTATGGATGTGAGAGTTGGACTGTGAAGAAGGCTGAGCGCCAAAAAACTGATGCTTTTGAGGTGTGGTGTTGGAGAAGACTCTTGAGAGTCCCTTGGACTGCAAGGAGATCCAACCAGTCCATTCTGAAGGAGATCAGCCCTGGGATTTCTTTGGAGGGAATGATGCTAAAGCTGAAACTGCAATACTTTGGCCATCTCATGCAAAGAGTTGACTCATTGGAAAAGACTCTGATGCTGGGAGGGATTGGGGGCAGGAGGAGAAGGGGATGACAGAGGATGAGATGGCTGGTTGGCATCACTGACTTGATGGGCGTGAGTCTGAGTGAACTCCAGGAGTTGGTGATGGACAGGGAGGCCTGGCGTGCTGCGATTCATGGGCTCGCAAAGGGTCAGACACAACTGAGCTACTGAACTGAACTAATGTATATTTGGGCATATATAGATTTCTAAGCAAATATAGAATTATGATGTTGCATATACATTTTTATGGCATCTTTTTACAAATTTAATATTGATTTGTTTGGGATATACACAAATTACCATAGGCATGTCAGCTTATAACAACTGACTTTATGATCTTACAGTTAAGGAAGTCTGAAATTGAAAATGAGTCCTATAGGGTTAAAATCAAATATCGGCTGAGCTACAACTTCTTTTGTAGGTCCTAAGGGAGAATCTATTTTTCTTGCTTTTTCAAGCTTCTTGAGGTTACCTATATTGCTTGGCTGTGGTTCCTGCCTCTACTTGCAATGCCTGAAACCACTGCTTTCTGTCTCTCTTACATATATGCATGCACATGCAAACATCCGCACACACTTATTTGCTCCCATTATCATATCACCTCTGATTCTGACACTCCTGCCTCCCTCTTATAAGAATCCTCATTTCATTCATGTCACCTGCATAATTCAGGCTTATTTCACCATATTAAGACCCTTAATTCAATCATATCTAGGAATTGTTCTTTCCCTATCCACAGGTCATGAACATCTTTGGAGAGGTAAGCATTATCCTGTCTACCACAATTACATTGTGCCTCTGGACATTATATGGCAGCTTGAACACACACATTTACCTCTAGTACTAAGTCGATGTGATAGTAGCAATGAATAAATCAACTTTAATAAATGTTATCTATTAACTCTTAAATAGATAATGGGACAGGAGACTAGACAATAGCAAGCGAGCAATTTAAACAGTTTGGAGTCAATGGGAAGCAGATGGAAGAGGAGAAAATGATTTAATAGAAAATAAAAAGTTGACACATGGGTGAGCAGAGGAATAATACCAACAAACATGAAGCCTAGTCATATGTACTGTTTTGAGAAGATCGCAGATGTGGTAGCATTTTGAAATTCTTAAGGCATGTGTGAAAAGTATGGCTAAAAATGAGTTTCTGAAAGATTGTAAAATTACCAGAAAGCTATCAAATTACTAGAGATATACTCCTTCCCTTTACTGAGGCAAACAGGTCTCTTCTTCATATACCAGGAGGAAAGATTTATTCCCTGGAGAGTAATAAGCAGAGTGCCCTTGGACTTAGATGGAGGTCAAACATTGGAGGACAGGATTTTGTGATTCACTGACATTCAGGAATTGACTGGGTTTCCACGGTGGCTCAGTTGGTAAAGAATCCATCTGCGATAAGGGAGACCTGGGTTCAGTCCCTGGGTTGGGAACATCCAAGAATGTCACTGACGCTCAGGAACTGACTAACAGTCTATATACTGACCACTGAGACTTCCATCCCACTGCCTTTGTCCAATTCAAAGAACATTGGCTTTGCTGCTGCTGCTGCTGCTAAGTCGCTTCAGTTGTGTCCGACTCTGTGGGACCCCATAGACAGCAGCCCACCAGGCTCCCCCATCCCTGGGCTTCTCCAGGCGAGAACACTGGAGTGGGTTGCCATTTCCTTCTCCAATGCATGAAAGTGAACAGTGAAAGTGAAGTTGCTCAGCCGTGTCCAACTCTTAGTGACCCCATGGACTACAGCCTACCAGGCTCCTCTATCCATAGGATTTTCCAGGCAAGAGTACTGGAGTGGGGTGCCATTGCCTTCTCCCACTGGCTTTGAGGTATACATATTTAGGCAGAAGATTATAGAACTCCTCTCTGGAGAAACTGATTAGTCCAAAAGAAACCATCTCACAGACCGACATTCAGGATTTTTCAATGAAATGACCACCTGGTCACCCAACAGTATGACCTACCATCAACAAACATGGAGCTTCCAAACAGCTTTTTAGAAATTTCCTATTAACTGTGAGTATATGCCAGGTTACACCCAATGTTTGAGTAAACCTTTTGATAAGAGACAGAAACCAACAAATAAAATAGAAATAAATTGGTGAAAATAGTGTCAATGAAAAGAATGAAAGATAACATCAAAAATAAGATAATTGGTGCAAGTTAAATAAATAGAAATTGATATAGAAAGGACAAATAAGGGAGAAAAATATCATAAATGTTAAAAATAGCATAGCAGAAATTTAAAAGTGAACAGACATATTGGAAGATTGAGTAAATATTTTAAGTATGGAATAATGGGCAGTGTAGGATGGTCAGGACAAACTTTGTAGCTTAAACTAACAAAAATTATTCTCTTACTTCTGGAACCTAGAAATCTGAAATTAAAAGGTCAACAGAGCCACATTCTCACTGAAGGCTCTCAGGACAAACCCTTCCACACCTTTTCCCGGTTCTGGTGGCTACAGGCATTCCCTGACTTATGACTACGTGCCAATGTCTGATTCCATTTTCATATGTCCTTCTTGTCTCCCAGTATCTTTCCTTTCTGTGTCTCTTATAAGGATATTTGTCACTTAATTTAGGGCCTATCTGGATAAGCTAGGATAATCATCTTTTGAAGTATTTAATTTATTTACTTCTATAAAGAATCTTTTTCCAAATGAGTTTATAGTCAAAGGTTTTTGGGAGTTACCATATGGACATAACTTTTGGGAGGCACCATTGAATGAATCACAGGGAGGAGAACACAGGAGAAAAAGTAAAGGAAAATTTAGAAACTCAGTTTAAGAGGCTTAGCATCTAATAGAAATTGCAGGAATAGAGAAATAGAAGGCTAAAACTTCTCAAATACTTGAAAATTCTCAGAACTAAATGGGTGTGACTTTTCAAAATGAAAGGTGTTAGTTACTTTCCATGTTAGCTCAAGCACATACTATATGGAAGCCATCATTCTTACTCTTATATAAAAGAAAACTCTGAACAAACTAAAAATCAATGACTTTCTTAGACTAATCTGAAAACTGACTTACCGGGTTAACTGCTACACTGCTATCTGTATAGACAGATAAATCAGAAAACCACAGAGGAGATCTGTTTATGTAGAGCAGGTACTGGCAACATAAACTGGTAGATACGCTTATATGGTAATTTTAATAAACTGCTGGAGTCTGAGTGTGGCCTAGCCTGAGAATCAAAATCTTGGCCTCTCACTCTTAGATGGAGCCTCCATATTTTCATGGCATTTATCTCCAAGAACCTCACTAGGTTTTTTTGACTAATGAAGATCTGATAAGGGGATAACAGAGGATGGGATGGTTGGATGGCATCACCGACTCAATGGACATGAGTTTGGGTGAACTCTGGGAGTTGGTGATGGACAGGGAGGCCTGGTGTGCTGTAGTCCATGGGGTCGCAGAGTTGGACATGAGTGAGCAACTGAACTGAACTGATCTGATAAAGTCTACAGTATTGGCAGAGGGAGGGGAAGAGTAATCCTTGTGAAATATGCCCATGGTCTTCTCTATAACAAAGTCAAATCTCTAGGGGGTATACAGGGTACCAGAACCTATTCCAGTGCTACAGAAGAAGAGAATTCCTCTCATTCCAGCTCTCTAAGTCTTCCTGCCTTAACTAAAGGAATGTAGGGAAGCTATCCAAGAAGAAACACAAAGGTCACAGGCCAAAGACAGAACTTTAAGCATAAGACTATAAATTACTTCCTTTCTCCTGTGCCCTATCACTACTCCAACAGGACTCCAGTAATATTATAATGGATTACAGCTGAAAGAACTACAAAACAGACTTTCTCTGAGAAGGAATCATTAGAGAAACCCTAGCTCACATGAAACATTTTTCTAGATAAACTGTATTCAGGGCCATAAAATGAATCACAACAAATTTAAAGAGTAGGAATAATAAGTACATTTTCAGACCAAGATGAAAATAAACTAGAAATCATAGCAGAAAGAGAGCTGGAAACACTCAAATATTTGCCAAGAAATACAACTACACACTTCTAAATAACCTATGAGTTAAAGAATTGTCAATAGAAAAATTAAAAATATTGTTAACTAAATGAAAATAAAATCACAACTCATCAAAATTTGAGGGATACAGAGAAGACAGTATTTAGAGGGAAATACACAACATCAAATTCATAATTTAAAAAGAACATCTATCTAAAACCAAAAACTAATGTTTCCATTTCAGGAAGCTAGAGAAAGAAGAGAAGTTTAGGCTTATAAAAGAAAAAAAAGCTAACAAAAATTGAAGCAGAAATCAGTGATACTGAAAAGAGTAAAAAGTTGAGAAAATCAGCTGAACCAAAAGCTAGTTCTTTTACTGATGTTAATAAATAGCAAACATCTAGCCAGGCTGAAGAATAACAGAGAAAAAGACAGACATTATCAGCTTCACAAAGGAGATAAAGTCATTGCTACTAATTCTATGGATATTGCTGCTAAGTTGCTTCAGTCGTGTCTGACTCTGTGCAACCCGTGGACTGCAGCCTACCAGGCTCCTCCGTCCATGGGATTTTCCAGGCAAGAGTACTGGAGTGGGGTGCCATTGAAGTCATTGCTACTAATTCTATGGATATTAAAATGATAAAAAAGAAACACCACAAACAAATCTGTACCAAATTATTTTGATTAATTTAGACAAAATGGACCAATTCTTTGAAAGACACAAGCCACCAAAATTCACAAAAGGAGAAATAGATAGCATGAATAACTCTTTGTCTACTAAGGAAATCAAATAAATAATGAATAACCTTCCAAAAAAAGAAAACACAGATCAAATACTTATGGAACGTCTAGTTAACTCTACAAATTTAAGGATGATCCATAACCTCTATCTGAAAATAGAAGCAGAGGATGCGTTTTCCAAATAATCCAATGAGGTGAACCTTACTTTAAGAACAAAAGCAAAGGCAGTATAAAAAAAGGAAACAAAAAATGAACATCTTTGATGAACATAGATAAAAATATCCTTAGCAACAAATTAGCAAACTGAATTCAACAATGAAAGCAAAATAATTATACACCACAACCTAGTGAAATATACTCCAGGTACATAGGATTGTTCAGTTGAATATTAGAAAATCAGTCAATGCAATTCTCCAGATCAAAGACTTAAAGAACACAAATTACATGGTCATATCAACTGATGTAGGAAAAGCATTGGGAAATATTAAAAAAAAAAATAGTAATTCATAATAAACATTATTGGTAAACTGGGGAGAGGGACTCCTACTTAAATAAGAATATCTACATAAAACATACATTATACTTAAGATTCTAGGCACCATCTCTCTAGAACTGAAAACAAGAGGAGGATATTCTTTCTACCTCTTCTTTTCAATATCATACTAAAAGTCTTAGTGCAATAAGACAAAAAAATGAAATAAAAGGTAATCAAAGAAAGTGATTTAGCAGCAGCAGCAAGAGAGTGTGACACTGGCTAAGAATAGACACATAAATCAGTGCAACAGTGTAAGAAGTCCAGAAATAGACCAATAAAAATAGAGTCAACANAGTAAATTGCTTTATAAAAACACTCTAATGTTAAACTGAAATTTTAAATCTAAAAAGCAATACCATGTATACTAGCAATAAAAGCAATTAAATATTTAGGCATATTAAATGTATATAATATAGGTTGTACCTATATCTAAATTTGTAATCTAACAAGAAAAATGCAGAAAACTACAAAACTCTAACGAGCAAAATTGAGATCTAAGTAAATGAAGAGCTAGTTTATGTTAATAGAATGCAAGCCTCAATAATATTTTAGGATTTCAAAGTTTCCTAACTTGATCTATAGATTAAACGCAATCCTAATTAAAATCCCAGCAGTCTATTTTGTAGATATTGACTGACTGATTCTAAAGTTGATGTGGAGAAGCAAAAGGTCTAGAATAGCTAACACAATATTGAAGAAGAAAATCTGGAAGACTTATGTGATTTCAATATTTATAATAATATAGAACTCAAGAGTGTGTGGAGAAGGCAATGGCACTCCACTCCATTACTTTTGCTTGGAAAATCCCATGAACAAAGGAGCCTGGTAGGCTGCAGTCCATGCGGTCGCTGAGGGGCAGACACGACTGAGCGACTTCACTTTCACTTTTCACTTTCATGCATTGGAGAAGGAAATGGCAACCCACTCCAGTGTTCTTGCCTGGAGAATTCCATGGATGAGGGAGCCTGGTGGGCTGCCGTCTATGGGGTCGCACAGAGTCGGACATGACTGAAGTGATTTAGCAGCAGCAGCAAGAGAGTGTGACACTGGCTAAGAATAGACACATAAATCAGTGCAACAGTGTAAGAAGTCCAGAAATAGACCAATAAAAATAGAGTCAACAGTTCTGAGAAAGAAGTAAAGTTAATCTAGTAGAGAAAAAACAGTCTTCTTAATAAACAGTTCTTGAAACTAAACACACACACACACACACACACACACACACACACATAGTCTATATCCGCTGCTGCTGCTGCTGCTAAGTCACTTCAGTCATGTCCGAGTCTGTGCGACCCCATAGATGGCAGCCCACCAGGCTCCCCCGTCCCTGGGATTCTCCAGGCAAGAACACTGGAGTGGGTTGCCATTTCCTTCTGCAATGCATGAAAGTGAAAAGTGAAAGTGAAGTCGATCAGTCTTCTGACTCCTAGTGACCCCATGGACTGCAGCCGACCAGGCTCCTCCGTCCATGGGATTTTCCAGGCAAGAGTACTGGAGTGGTTTGTCATTGCCATCTCCATAGTCTATATCTAGACCTTGTGCAAAAATTAACTTAAAATGTAGCATAAACTTAAATGTAAATCAGAAGAAAACCATCACCTTGAGTTAGGTGATAAGATTTTAAACATAATACAAAGAGTTCAATCCATGAAAAAAAAAAAAAATGATGAGCTAGACTTTACTAAATCAAAAACCTTCTGCTCTGTGAAAGACTCAGTTAAGAGAATGAAAAGCCTCATAGAAATATTTGCAAGATAATTTTCTGACTAACAATTTTTATTAAAATATATCAAATACATTTAAAACTGAACAATAATAAACTATACAAGCTACTTGGAAAATGAGCTTGAGATCTGAACAGGTCATTACCAAAAATTTACATATTTCAAATAATCTTACAAAAAAATGCTCAACATCACTTGTCATTAGGGAACTGCAAATTAAGACAATAAGATACTACTATATATCTATTAGCATGTCTGAAACAAAAAATATTAACAGCCAAGTGCTGGTGAGATGTGGAGCAATAAGAACTCTTACTACTTTCTTATAAAAATGCAGATGATATAGTCACTTAGGGAGACAGTTTGTCAATTTCTGAACAAATTTTAACATCATCTTACCATATGATCCACAGTCATATGTCTAGGTTTACCCAGACTTGAAAATGTATGTCCAAATAAAAACCTTCCTTTGAATATTTATTGCAGTTTTATTCATAATGGCCCAAAACAGAAAGCAACCAAGAGCCAAGATATCCTTAAGAGGATAATGGATACACAGAATGTGGCATATGCTTATAAAAGAATATCATTCAAGAATTTGTTTTTTCAAATGAGCTGTCAGTCATGAAGAGGCATGGAGGAATCTTAAATGCATATTGCTAAGTTAAGGAATTTAGTTTGCAAAGGCTACACACGGTATGACTCCAAATATATAACATTCCGAAAAAGGCACAACCTAGAAACAGGGGTTGGGAGAGTTGAATAGTTGAAGCACAAGGGAATGTTTGTGGTGGCTTAGTTGCTAAGTCATGTCTGACTCCTGTGGACTGCAGCCTGCCAGGCTCCTCTGTCCATGGGATTCTCCAGGCAAGAACACTGGAATGGGTTGCCATTTCCTTCTCCAGAGGATCTTTACAACCCAGGAATCGAATCCGGGTCTCCTGCATTGTAGGCAGATTCTTTACCAACTGAGTTACAAGGGAAGCCCCGAGGGAATGTTTAAGGTAATGGAACTAAATATATGAAACTATAAGACCACATGCATGGCATCATTTAAATGTGTAACACTAAGAATAAATGTTAACTTCCCAGGATGAAAGAGAGAATCTGATTTTAAAAAAAAATCATTTATGTTCAACAAATACATTGAACCACTTTACTGAAGCGGTTAAATATATAAGGAACTGACCAAAGTAATTTAGAAATTACTGGATGCTAAAAGGCTAAACATAAAAGGAACTGCATTTAATAACTTTATATAAGTTCTTTCCCCACAGAGATACAGGTTAATACTTCTAAAATCACTATACATGGATACTGGAATAGAATATAAGTAAATAAATAGTGGATATTAGGAGCCAGGATTCTCACTGTGGAAGTTGGAGATTATAGGATTATAGATAAATAAGAGGAGAAGGCTAAATTATCATAGTAGTAATGCCTTAGAGTTGAAGACATTATGAAGACATTATCTTAGCTTGAGATAAATATAGATCATGATATGTGTGTGTGCTTGAGCATAAGCATACATGTTACTATTCATGCATATATCCCCTAGCTCTGTCAGCTGAAAGCACCTAAAAAACTATTCCACACTAGCTGGCAAAAGTACACCTAGTATCCAGATCCAGGTTTTTAATACCATTCTTTGGGTGGCTGTAAGGCCGTGTGAGAAATACATAATATGTGCCTGGAACTTTGGGTAGTGCCAGGAAGTAAAGAAATGCTCAAGTACACACTCATATAATAATGGGGGTTTGCCAAAGGGATACAGGAGCCAACTGAAGGAGCTCCCAATAGCTAAACATTTTAAAGGATCATAACCCTGGAGGAGGGCATGGCAATCCACTCCAGTATTCTTGCGTGGAGATCTGCATGGACAGAGGAGTCTAGTGGGCTACAGTCCATGGGGTTGCAAAGAACTGGGCATGACTGAGCGACTCAGCACAGCACAGCAACCCAAAGTATAAAATGAATTCAATAATCATTTGTATGTATATATGATTAAATAAATAAAAGTTGGAGAACAGACAAATCTTTCATGAAAGAGAATTTCAAATAATTTATATAGATGCTCACTCTCAAGGAGGTGGAGCATAACTCTCCAGTCCTCAAGTATGGGCTGAATATTGCAGTTTTATTACAAAGAGTATGGTATGGAAAGGAAGAAGAGAAAGAATAAACTTACAGTGGAGAAACAAAACAAACACTATACCTACCTAGGTGATCAAAGTTAATATCAACAATGATGAGTCATACTCACAGTAGGAAACCTTGATTCCATATGATGAAATAGCACTTTACCTCTGTGGTTGTCTTTAAGAAAACATAATACCTCATTCTAACCATAAGAAAAACATCAGGCAAACCACAGATGAAGGCCATTCTACAAAATATCTCAAGGTCATAAGCTCAAAACTCTCAAGGGCATAAACAACAAGGAAAGACTAAGGAACTGACAGACTGGAGAGAATTCTAAGGAGTTCTGATGACTAAATGGCATGTGGTATTCTGTATGGGAGCCTTGAACAGAAACGAACTCCAGTGAAAAACTCAGTAAACCTGAATAATGCATGGACATCAGCTAAAAGTAATGTATCAATATTGATTCATTAATTGTGACAAAAGTATCATACTAATAAATGATGTAAATGATAGGGACACAGTAGAGGGAAGGAGAGAGTGGGATGAATGGAAAAAGTAGCATCAACATATAGACACTACCATGTGTAAAGAAGCTGGTGAGAAATTGCCATATAACACAGAGAGGTCAGTCCAGGGCTCTGGGATGACC
Organism: Redunca redunca; assembly: GCA_006410935.1. NCBI lineage: Eukaryota > Metazoa > Chordata > Mammalia > Artiodactyla > Bovidae > Redunca > Redunca redunca. Next base: position 277,511 of record SJYQ01105292.1, on the reverse strand, counting down.
TAGAGGGGTAGGATTTGGGGAGGGCAGGGAGGCTCAAGAGAGAGGCGAGATATATGTATATAATTATGGCTGATTTGCAATGTTGTGTGGCAGAAACCGACACAACAGTGTAAAGTAATTTCCTTTCAATTAAGAATAAATTTTTTAAAAAGTAATAGGGAATACTGGCTGTAGAACAAAAAGTTTCTGCACATTATGAATATTTCTGCATATTATGAATATGTACTACATTCATAATAATTATGTAAATCTAAGGTATAAATATTTTTTAAACAGTTACAGTGAATAAAAAAATACCCAGAGTAAAGCAAATCAACACACAGTTTATAACACTCAGGTATATAACTGGACTTTCCAAAAGCAATACGGAATGTCTGATGAAAATGGAACAATATCTTTTGACTTCCATTATAATATTCTCTGGGCTTCCCTTGTGGCTCAGCTGGTAAAGAATCCACCTGTAGTGTGGAAGATCTGGGTTTGATACCTGGGTTGGGAAGATCCCCTGGAAAAGGGAAAGGCTACCAACTCCAGTATTCTGGCCTGGAGTTGCAGTCCATGGAGTTTCAAAGATTTGGACAAAACTGTGGCTTTTACTTCATTTCATAATATTCTCTATTTCAGTCAGTCAGTTCAGTTGCTCAGCCATGTCTGACTCTGCAACCCCATGAACTGCAGCATGCCAGGCCTCCCTGTCCATCACCAACTCCCAGAGTTTACTCAAACTCATGTCCATTGAGTTGGTGATGCCATCCAAACATCTCATCCTCTGTAATCCCCTTCTCCTCCCGCCTTCAATCTTTCCCAGCATCAGGGGCTTTTCAAATAAGTCAGTTCTTCACATCAGGTGGCCAAAGTTTTGGAGCTTCAGCTTCAGCATCAGTCCTTCCAATGTATATTCAGGACTGATTTCCTTCAGGAGTGACTGGCTGGATCTCCTTGCAGTCCAAGGGACCCTCAAGAGTCTCCTCCAACACCATAGTTCAAAAGCATCAGTTCTTCGGTGCTCAGCTTATTTTGTAGCCCAACTCTCACATACATACATGACTACTGGAAAACCCATAGCTTTGACTAGATGGACATTTGTTGGCAAAGTAATGTACTTGCTTTTAAATATGCTGTCTGGGTTGGTCATAACTTTTCTTCCAAGGAGCAAGTGTCTTTTAATTTCATGGCTGCAGTCACCATCTGCAGTGATTTTGGAGCCCAAGAAAATAAAGTCTCTCACCGTTTCCATTGTTTCTCCATTTATTTGCCATGAAGTGATGGGACCAGATGCTATGATCTTAGTTTTCTGAAGGCTGAGTTTTAAGCCAACTTTTTCACTCCTCTTTCACTTTTATCAAGAGGCTCTTTAATTCTTCACTTTCTGCCATGTGGTGTCATCTGCATACATGAGATTGTTGATATTTCTCCCAGCAATCTTGATCCCACCTTGTGCTTCATCCAGTCCAGCATCTCTTATGATATACTCTGCATGTAAGTTAAATAAGCAAGGTAACAATATACAGGCTTGACATATTCCTTTCTTGATTTGAAACAAGTCTGTTGTTCCATGTCCAATTCTAACTATTGCTTCCAACCTGTGTACAGATTTCATAGGCGGCAGGTGAGGTAGTCTGGAGTTCCCATCTCTTTCAGAATTTTCCACAGTTTGCTGTGATCCACACAGTCAAAGGCTTTGGTGTAGTCAATAAAGCAGAAGTTGATGTTTTTCTAGAACTCTCTTGCTTTTTCAATGATCTAACAAATGTTGGCAATTTGATCTCTGCTTCCTCTGCCTTTTCTAAAACCAGCTTGAACATCTGGAAGTTCACGGTTCACATGTTGCTGAAGCCTGGCTTGGAGAATTTTGAGCATCACTTTGATAGTGTGTGAGACGAGTGCAACTGTGCAGTCATTTGAGCATTCCTTGGCATTGCCTTTCTTTGGGATTGGAATGAAAACTGATCTTTGCCAGTCCTGTGGCCACTGCCGAGTTTTCCAAATTTGCTGACATATTGAGTGCAGCACTTTCACAGCATCATCTTT
>SJYQ01105292.1:228997-275074 GCA_006410935.1 Redunca redunca | reverse complement strand
CAGTGATTTTGGAGCCCAAGAAAATAAAGTCTCTCACCGTTTCCATTGTTTCTCCATTTATTTGCCATGAAGTGATGGGACCAGATGCTATGATCTTAGTTTTCTGAAGGCTGAGTTTTAAGCCAACTTTTTCACTCCTCTTTCACTTTTATCAAGAGGCTCTTTAATTCTTCACTTTCTGCCATGTGGTGTCATCTGCATACATGAGATTGTTGATATTTCTCCCAGCAATCTTGATCCCACCTTGTGCTTCATCCAGTCCAGCATCTCTTATGATATACTCTGCATATAAGTTAAATAAGCAAGGTAACAATATACAGGCTTGACATATTCCTTTCTTGATTTGAAACAAGTCTGTTGTTCCATGTCCAATTCTAACTATTGCTTCCTAACCTGTGTACAGATTTCATAGGCGGCAGGTGAGGTAGTCTGGAGTTCCCATCTCTTTCAGAATTTTCCAGTTTGCTGTGATCCACACAGTCAAAGGCTTTGGTGTAGTCAATAAAGCAGAAGTTGATGTTTTTCTAGAACTCTCTTGCTTTTTCAATGATCTAACAAATGTTGGCAATTTGATCTCTGCTTCCTCTGCCTTTTCTAAAACCAGCTTGAACATCTGGAAGTTCACGGTTCACATGTTGCTGAAGCCTGGCTTGGAGAATTTTGAGCATCACTTTGATAGTGTGTGAGACGAGTGCAACTGCGAAGTCATTTGAGCATTCCTTGGCATTGCCTTTCTTTGGGATTGGAATGAAAACTGATCTTTGCCAGTCCTGTGGCCACTGCTGAGTTTTCCAAATTTGCTGACATATTGAGTGCAGCACTTTCACAGCATCATCTTTTAGGATCTGAAATAGCTCAACTGGAATCCCATCATCTCCACTAGCTTTGTTCGTGTGATGCTTCCTAAGGCCCACTTGACTTCACGTTCAAGGATGTCTGGCTCTAGGTGAGTGATCACACCATCGTGATTATCCGGGCCGTGAAGATCTTTTTTGTACCGTTCTTCTGTGTATTCCTGCCAACTCTTCTTAATATCTTCTGCTTCTGCTAGGTCCATACCATTTCTGTCCTTTATTATTCTCTATTCAGAGATTATTATAAAAAAGAACAGGGTTAATTGAGGAGAATATCCTGATTCATGTAGGTCTTCTAAATTACCAGGAGAAAAGAAAGTTCTCTGTCTGCTCCTTTCATATCCAACAACTCATATTCCTAAGAAATTCTTATTGTATGAATCCAAGAATTCTCAACCCAACTTCTCTATTGGAATCATCTGAGTTTTTAAACAAATTATTTTAAATTGGAGGATGATTGATTTATAATATTGTGGTGGTTTCTGCCATATATCAACATGAATCAGTCATAGGCTTACATATGTCCTCTCCCTCTTGAGCCACCTTCCCACCCTCCCTCCCCAGCCCATCCCTCTAGGTTGTCACAGAGCACTGGATTTGAGCTACCTGTGTCATACAGCTAATCCATACTAGCTGCCTAATTTTGCAAATGTATATGCTTCAATGCTACTCTCTCAATTTAGGTCACCCTCTCCTTCCCTCACTGTGTCCACAAGTCTGTTCTCTCTCTCTTTTCTTAATTGACAAGAGATTTCAATGCAGCATATACAGGGTGAGGAGCTTACCTTTATGCTTCTGAGATATTCCATCCGTGCTTTGAGAGATCACTACCTAGTAAAGAGCGCTAATTAAACCAGTCTCACTATGTTCAGAACCTAGGTCCACATTTTAGTAGAATTCTACCACATGGCACAGGAAAAGTCTGGCTGACAAGCAGGATAATACCAAGAACATTATTGTTTGTGGCAAAGGGAACAGAGAACCAGAAGGAGACTGTGAAACCCTGGAAGCAGTCTTTTTGAGTTTCAAACAGTGACATATGGTTAAATATTCAATATATCTAAAATTGAGTAGGTTTCCCAGTGGGAACTGATGCAGGCTTCTGGGAGCATTTTGCCCAAGCCATCTTACACTGTTACTTGAAATCTGCAGTGAAATTGGATGGAAGACTTTGTTTCAATCCATTCCAATATTCCCTGACATGCACATGAATCCCCATGTAGGATAAATTAGCCAGAGAGAATAGGAGCTGAGTGAACAGGACTGGCAGGCAGTCTTTTTGAATCATGCACCAGATCCATATTTACACTTCCTATTTGTCGCCTCTCTCATAGAAATGGACTCATGTGTGAAATGGGAGAAATGTGGGCCTATCAATAAACTACATTAGATAGCATGACAAGAGAAGCCATTGATGGATGGGTAGCTCAGAAGCCTGCACAGGCTGCATTACCAAACCAATGAGCATCCTTTTATGCAGTGAGCCTCTCTAATAATTTGTGTTGATGATGATTTGGTGGCAAATTAGAATCAATTAGTGAAAATTTCCTCTCTTATTGTGTTGATGAGGCTTCCGACTCTGTACTCTGTTGATTTGTGTTCTAAGAAATTACCTTTTGGCTGCCCAGATTTGAAACAGGGAATCTTTCTTTCTCACACAATATTCCTATAGTACTTTGCCATTCAATATGTGGTCCCCAGATCAGCAACACTGGTACTGTGAGGGAGGTTGTCATACATATAGTCTTAGACTCCATCCTAGACTTCACGAATGAGGATCTGTACTTAATCAAGATCTCTAGATAGTTACTGATATTTACAGTCTGTGAAATACTTATCTAGTAGTAATACAAGTATTGGCTAACTAGACCAGGAGTTCCAGATTGTAATGCTAAGCTGAATTACCCTGGGACCATATTTTTTCTTGTTTTGAAAATATAAGGACCAGCAGGAAGTCTTTGATGGTCAGTTTTTCTAGGAATGATTAGAATCGAGATCACACTTTTCAGACTCCAGCCCAGAATTTTCCCATCTTCAGATGTATACCCAACTCTTCTCTCGCCTTGACTTATGCTTTTTCTTCAATGTCCCTACATTTCTTTTCCCCAGATATAATAAATTCCCATTTTGTTCTCCTCCAGAATCCTAGGATTATTTTAGATTAAACTATTCATAGCACTTACATCCCTGCAATAAAGTTATCTGTTTATCATTACCTTGGAGCAGAGCACAACTTCCTCCACGATATGATTTCTACCTGTATCATCTTTATGTGGGACACTAACAGCAACACAGTGTTGTAGACACTGGACACAAAGAGTACTCAATAAATACTGGATTAAGTGAACCAATATATTCACTAACAGAAAAGGGTGGAGGAGGAAAGACTAGATGAACAGATGATACAGTGAGCTAGGGGGTTGCCAAGGAAAAATGCTACATTGGGCAGTTATGTGAAGAACTAGTATCCAGTGAAAGGAAAATGCTCATATAGGCCTACACACCTCTCATCAGGTTTATTGTGCCAAAGTCTGGATTCTAGCACTGTTCAACTTCAGCTCCTTTAGCAATAGTGGTTGTGGCATAGACTTGGATTACTGTGATACTGAATGGTTTGCCTTGGAAATGAACAGATCATTCTGTCATTTTTGAGATTAAACTCAAGTACAGCATTTTGTACTCTTTTGTTGACTCTGAGGGTTACTAGATTTCTTCAATAGATCCTTGCCAGAGTAGTAGATATAATGGTAATCTGAATCAAATTCCGCCATTACGGTACAAGCTGGAATCAGAAGCTGGACGCACAAGCTGAAATCAAGTTTTCCAGGAAAAATATCAATAATCTCTGACATGTAGATGACACCACCCTTATGGCAGAAAGCAAAGAAGAACTAAAGAGACTCTTGAGGACAGTGAAAGAGAAGAGTGAAAAAGTTGGCTTAAAACTCAACATTCATGGCTTAAAACTCAAGATCATGGCATCTGGTTCCATCACTTCATGGCAAATAAATGGAGAAACAATGGAAACAGTGACAGGTTTTAGTTTCTTGGGCTCCAAAATCACTGCAGATGGTGACTGCAGCCATGAAATTAAAAGACACTTGCTCCTTGGAAGAAAAGTTATGACCAACCTAGATAGCATATTAAAATGCAAAGACATTATTTTGCCAAAAAAGGTCCATCTAGTCAAAGCTATGGGTTTTCCAGTAGTCATGTATGGATGTGAGAGTTGGGCTACAAAGTAAGCTGAGCACCGAAGCATTGATGCTTTTGAACTATGGTGTTGGAGGAGACTCTTGGGAGTCCCTTGGACGGCAAGGAGATCCAGCCAATTCATCCTAAAGGAGATCAGTCCTGAACATTCATTGGAAGCACTGATGCTGAAGCTGAAACTCCAATACTTTCACCTGATGCGAAGAACTGACTGATTTGAAGAGCCCCGGATGCTGGGAAAGATTGAAGGTGGGAGGAGAAGGGGATGACAGAGGATGAGATGGTTGGATGGCATCACCGACTCAATGGACAGGAATCTGAGGAAACTCTGGGAGATAGTGATAGACAGGGAAGCCTGGCGGGTCACAGTCCATGGGATTGCAATGATTAGGACATGAGTGAGTAACTGAACTGAACTGACTGATTCTGGCACATTTTAGTTCACTGATTCCTAAAATGTTGATGTTCACTCTTGCCATCTCCTGCTTGACTGCTTCCAGTTTACTTTGATTCATGGACCTAATATTCCAGGTTCCTATGCAACATTGTTCTTATTGCATCTGACATTACTTTCACCACCAGACACATCCACACCTGGGTGTTGTTTACACTTTGGCTCAGCCTCTTCATTTCTTCTGGAGGTATTTCTCCACTCTTCTCCAGGAGCATATAGGGCACCTACTGACCCGGGGAGTTCATTTTTCAGTGTCACATCTCTGTTTTTTCATACTGTTCATGGGGTTCTCAAGGTAAGAATGTTGAAGTGGCTTGCCATTCCCTTCTCCAGTTGATCACGTTTTGTCAGAACTCTCCACCATGACCCATCTGTCTTGGGTGGGCCTACAAGTTATGTCTTGGCCGTGATCCATGTGATCAGTTTGGTTAGTTTTCTGTGATGGTGGTTTTCATTCTGTCTTCCCTCTAATCAGTTAGGATAAGAGGCTTGTGAAAGTATCCTAATGGGAGGTAAACTGGGTCTCTGTTCATTTCCAAGCCAAACCATACAATATCACAGTAAACACAGTTTATGCCCCAACCACTAATGCTGAAGAAGCTGAAGTTAATAGTCCTATGAAGATCTAGAAGGTCTTCTAGAACTAACACCAAAAAGTTGTCCTTTTCATCAGAGGGGACAGGAATGCAAAAGTGGGAAGTTAAGAGATACCTGGAGAAACAGGCAAATTTGGCCTTAGAGTACAACATGAAGCAAGCCAAAGGGTAAAAGAGTTTTACCGTGAGAACACACTGGTCATAGCAAACACCCTCTTCCAACAACACAAGAGATGACTCTACATATGGACATCACCACATGATCAATACTGAAATCAGACTGATTCTATTCTTTGCAGCTGAAGATGGAGAAGCTCTATACAGTCAACAAAAAGAACACTAGGAGCTGACTGTGGCTCAGATCATAAACTCCTTATTGTAAAATTCAGACTTAAAGAAAGTAGGGAAACCACCATTCAGGTAAGACCTAAATCAAATCACTTACTACTATACAGTGGAAATGACAAACAGATTCAAGGGATTAGATCTGATTGACAGAGTGCCTGAAGAACTATGGACAGAAGTTTGTGACATTGTACAGGAGGCAGTGATCAAAAGTATCCCTAAGAAAAAGAAATGCAAAAAGGTAAAATCACTGTCTCAGGAGGCCTTGCAAATAGCTGAGAAAATAAGAGAAGTGAAAGGCAAAGGAGAAAAGAAAAGATATACCCATATAAATGCTGAATTCCAAAGAAGAGCAAGGGGAGATAAGAAAGCCTTCCTAGCTGATCAAAGAAAGAAATAGAGGAAAACAATAGAATGGGCAACATTAGAGATCTCTTCAAGAAAATGAGAGATACCAAGGGAACATTTTATAAGATGATGGGCACAATAAAGGACAGAAATGGTATGGACCTAATAGAAGCAGAAGATATTAAGAAGAGGTGGCAGGAATACACAGTATAGCTATACAAAAAGGATCTTAATGACCCAGATAACCATGGTGGTGTGGTCATTCAGCCATAGACATCTTGGAGTGAGAAGTCCAGTGCACCTTAGGAAGCATCACTATGAACAAAGCTAGTGGAAGTAATGGAATTCCAGTTGAGCTGTTTCAAATCCTAAAAGATGATGCTGTGAAAGTGGTGCCCTCAATATGCCAGCAAGTTGGAAAACTCAGCAGTGGCCACAGGTGTGGAAAAGGTCAGTTTTCATTCCAGTCCCAAAGAAAGGCAATGCCAGAGAATGTTCAAACTCCCACACAATTTCACTCATCTCACACACTAGCAAAATAATGCTCAAAACTCTCCAAGCCAGGCTTCAAAAGTACATGAACCAAGAACTTCCAGATGTTCAGCTGGATTTAGAAAAAGCAAGGAACCAGAAATCAAATTGCCAACATCCATTTGGTCATAGAAAACGCAAGAGAATTCCAAAGAAACATTACTTCTGCTTCATTGACTATGCTAAAGTCTTTTACTATGTGGATCACAACAAACTGTGGGAAATGCTTAAAGAAATGGGAATACCAGTCAACATTACCTGCCTCCTGAGAAATCTGTATGCAGGTCAAGAAGCAACAGTTAGAACTGAACATGGAACAATGGACTGGTTCCATATTCGGAAAGGAGTACATCAAGACTGTATATTGTCACCTTTCTTATTTAACTTATATGCAGAGTACATCACGCAAAATGCCAGGCTGGATGAAGCACCAGCCAGAAACAAGACTGCCAGGAGAAATATCAAGAACCTCAGATATGCAGATGACACCACCCTTATGGCAGAAAGCTAAAAGAACTAAAGAGTCTTTTGATGAAGAGGAAAGAAGAGAGTGAAAAAGTCTACTTAAAACTCAGGATTTCCAAAATGAAGATCCTGGTATCTGGTCACACTACCCCATGGCAGATAGATGGGAAACAATGGAAACATGACAATTTTGGGGGGGCTCCAAAATCACTAAGATGGTGACTGCAGCCATGAAATTAAAAGATGGTTGTTCCTTGGAAGAAAAGTTATGAACAAACTAGATAGCATATTAAAAAGCAGAGACATTACTTTACCACCAAAGTCTATATAGTCAAAGCTATGATTTTTTTACAGTAGTCATGTATGGATGTGAGAGTTGGACCATAAAGAAAGCTGAGTGCCAAAGAATTAATGCTTTTGAACTGTGGTGTTGGAGAAGACTTTTGAGAGTCCCTTGGACTACAAGGATATCCAGCCAGTCAATCCTAAAGGAACTCAATCCTGGATATTCACTGAAGAACCGAGGCTAAAGCTGAAAATTCAATATTTTGGCCACCTGATGTGAATCACTGACTTTTTGGAAAAGACCCTGATGCTGGGAAAGATTGAAGGTATGAGAAGTGGACGATAAAGAATGAGATGTTGGATGGCATCACCGACTCAATGGGCATGAGTTTGAGCAAGCTCTGGAACACGGAAAAGGACAGGGAAGTCTGGTGTGCTGCATTCCATGGGGTCACAAAGAGTTGGAGATGACTGAATGACTGAACAACATCAACAACTGTATTCTAATCTCTAAGAACATTTGCATGTTAGTATCATGGCTTCAGATCTGGGTCCTACCCCAGAATAACTGAGTCAAAAAATCTTAAGGATCAGGTCCAAAGCCTTGAGATTGCTTTTAAAACTCCTTGGGAAATATTTTTTATCCTTTTTTCTAAGAGGATTGCCTAAAACTTGTATGTACGCAGAAGAGAAAAATGCTGAAGGTTTTGGGAATCAGGAAATTAGATTCTCAGCTGGATTATTCTGCCCATGTTCATCCTGGAGAAGTGACTCAGTGAAAACATTAGAGTTAGCTTCAGTTTCTGTAGAGCCATCATGTGGAAAAGGATATTTTAATGATTCTAGAAGGTATAATAAAGATCAATAAAGAGAAATTGGAGAGGTCAGTTTCAATTCAATATATAACAGGTATAATATTTTTCAAGACATATACTCAGATGTGCAAAATAAAAAAAAAAGCAGCTATCATATTTTTATTATTTTTCTGAAACTCAACCTCTCTCTTAAACTCCCATTTTAGTTGATGTCATAACCTATAATCCTCGCCATTTCTGGGTAAGCCCTGGTGCTTCAGTATCTTCTGTTTTCAGGTTTAAACTTCAGTGAAGTCAGAATTGTTTCCATCTCCCTTCTCTAGCTTAGGTTAAGAGGTAGACTTTGCATTTATGTAAAAAATCCTTGCTTCAGGAAATACATCTTTTCCATGACCTTTCCATTGTTTGAAGTGTGTATCTACTGAGACTTAACTTGTCTTCACCAGGCCCTGGTCAATGAATGAGTGTGTCTGACAAAATGTCTGTATTTTTATCTCTTTATCTGGTCCTCAGTTTATGACCCAGACAGCCTTTCAGCTATGCTACAGGCACTTTGGAGATGTCAGCTCTCTCTCAGTTAACCTTTGAACCCTTCTTAGTTCAGTTCAGTTCAGTCATTTAGTCATGTCTGACTCTTTGCGATCCCATGAATGACAGCACCCCAGGCCTCCCTGTCCATCACCAACTCCCAGAGTTCACTCAGACTTACGTCCATCGAGACAGTGATGCCATCCAGCCATCTCATCCTCTGTAGTCCCCTTCTCCTCCTGCCCCCAATCCCTCCCAGCATCAAAGTCTTTTCCAATGAGTCAACTCTTCGCATGAGGTGGCCAAAGTACTGGAGTTTCAGCTTTAGCATCAGTCCTTCCAAATAAATCCCAGGGTTGATCTCCTTCAGAATGGACTGGTTGGATCTCCTTGCAGTCCAAGGGACTCTCAAGAGTCTTCTCCAACACCACAATTCAAAACCATCAATTCTTTGGTGCTCAGCCTTCTTCACAGTCCAACTCTCATATCCATATATGACTACTGGAAAAACCATAGCCTTGACTAGACGGACCTTAGTCAGCAGAGTAATGTCTCTGCCTTTGAATAAGCTATATAGGTTGCTCATAACTTTTCTTCCAAGGAGTAAGTGTCTTTTAATTTCATGGCTGCAGTCAACATCTGCAGTGATTTTGGAGCCCCCAAAAAATAAACTCTGACACTGTTTCCACTGTTTCCCCATCTATTTCCAATGGAGTGATAGGACCATATGCCATGATCTTTGTTTTCTGAATGTTGAGCTTTAAGCCAACTTTTTCACTCTCCACTTTCACTTTCATCAAGAGGCTTTTCAGTTCCTCTTCACTTTCTGCCATAAGGGTGGTGTCATCTGCATATCTGAGGTTATTGATATTTCTCCCGGCAATCTTGATTCCAGCTTGTTCTTCTTCCAGCCCAGTGTTTCTCATGATGTACTCTGTATATAAGTTAAATAAGCAGGGTGATGATATACAGCCTTGATGTACTCCTTTTCCTATTTGGAACCAGTCTGTTGTTCCATGTCCAGTTCTAACTGTTACTTCCTGGCCTGCATACAGATTTCTCAAGAGGCAGGTTAGGTGGTCTGGTATTCCCATCTCTTTCAGAATTTTCCACAGTTTCTTGTGATCCACACAGTCAAAGGCTTTGGCATAGTCAATAAAGCAGAAATAGATGTTTTTCTGGAACTCTTTTGCTTTTTCTACACTGAAACCATATTCAGAGAAATCTAGTCTATCTAATCACACTAAGACCACAGCTTTGTCTAACTCAATGTAACTAAGCCATGCCTGTGGGGCAACCCAAGACAGGTGGGTCATGGTGGAGAGGTCTGACAGATTGTGGTCCACTGGAGAAGGGAATGGCAAACCACTTCAGTATTCTTGCCTAGAGAACCCCATGAATAGTATGAAAAGGCAAAATGATAGGATACTGAAAGAGGTACTCCCCAGGTCAGTAGGTGCCCAATATGCTACTGGAGGTCAGTGGAGAAATAACTCCAGAAAGAATGAAGGGTTGGAGCCAAAGCAAAAACAATACCCAGCAAGGTCCAATGTTATAAAGAGCAATATTGCACAGGAACACTTCTTAGAGGCCATAGGAAAAGCTGACTGTCTCTGAAACAATTACACTGACATGGAGTTTCAGGTTTGCCCTTTTCTTCTTCTCACATCACATTCAACTAACTCCACTGATTTCTTCCAGAGTTTGTGATAGAGAGAAATTCATAGAAACTTTATTTCTCAAAGGGCTTCCCTTATGGCTCAGCTGGTAAAGAATCCACCTACAATGTGGGATACCTGGGTTTGATCCCTGGGTTGGGAAGATCCCCTGGAGAAGGGAAAGGCTACCCACTCCAGTGTTCTGGCCTGGAGAATTCCATGGACTGTATACTCCATGGAGTCACAAAGAGTCAGATGTGACTGAGTGACTTTCACTTACATTTCTCAAATGCATTTGAAAATTCATCTTCCCTAAAACACATTCAAGTGTAAAAATCATTCAGTTCAATTCAGTCACTCTGTCATGTCTGACTCTTTGCAACCCTATGGACTGCAGCACACCAGGCTTTCCTGTCCATCACCAACTTCTGGAGTTTGCTCAAACTCATGTCCATCGAGTTGGTGATACCATCCAAACATCTCATCCTCTGTCGTCCCCTTTTCTTCCCACTTTCAATCTTTCCTAGCATCAGGGGCTTTTCAAATAAGTCAGTTCTTCACATCATGTGGCCAAAGTATTGGAGCTTCAGCTTCAGCATCAGTCCTTCCAATGTATATTCAGGACTGATTTCCTTTAGAATTGACTGGGTGGAACTCCTTGCAGTCCAAGGTACTCTCAAGAGTCTTCACCACCATCATAGTTCAAAAGCATCACTCCTTCCATGCTCAGCTTTCTTTATTTTCCAATTCTCACATCCATACATGACTACTGGAAAAATCATAGCTTTGACTAGTCAGACCTTTGTTGGCAAAGTAATGTCTCTGCTTTTTAATATGCTGTCTAGGTTGGTCATAGCTTTTTTCCCAAGGAGCAAGCTTCTTTCAACTTCATTAGGTAATAACTTCAAAAGTATCATTCCATCATGTAAAGGAAGACTTTTGGTCAAGTGTATCTTCCAAAAATAAAATGTACCAGATTGGCCACTTTTAATGAAATGATCAAGGAAATCCAAGGTTACGGTATAAGATTGGATTGTGTCACTGGTTACTAAACGGAATCATGTAGCCGGCTCCCCTAAAGAGTTTTTAAAGCTCAAATGGCAAGAACTGTTCTGTTTTTGCTTACTGTGAAATTTGAGGGAGGAAAGATTTTTTTCTTTCTGTGTAGCCTCACTCACTAAAATGACTGTAATAGCATTGTGCACACAGCCTTCAGCCAGAGAATATTCTCTCCCTGGTGAATATTCTGTAGTAGATTCCATTCTAAGGAATCTACCCTTCAGTTTCCATGGTGTACACTGCTCTCATTGGCCACGTAGAATAAGGTTCATGAGCAAGATCGAGGTCACAGCCTATAAACAAGGAGCAATGGTACCATCAGTGGGGCCTCTTGCTGAGCTCTGCATCTAGAGAATAACCATTGAGCAAACAACCCCCTTTCCTTTAGTTGGAAGGCAACTCTCCTCAAGGGGAAAAAGGAAAAGGATGTACCAAGATCAAAGTCACTTCACTTCTCTCAGTGAGATTGGGTGTTCATAAAAGGTTGTGTGTGTATACATATTCCCTACCTCCCTCAAATCACAAAAAACACTTTTTCCTTCCATTATTGTAATGGTTGTCAGGTTATTTTAGAAAGATTTAAATAGCTGTATTTTTATATTTTAAGTAAAGCAGTAAGCTAGACCACTCATACATATTCAGGTTTCTTTTTTGCTTTTAAACAATAGATGTTATTAAATACTTCACTCAAGCCAGGCTTGGTACACTGTCCTATGTATCTTACTTAGGCCCACTTTCCACCTTTGCACTTTCTTTTGCCACCAATTTAACATGTCATACTATTTTAGGGTACAAAAGTCAAGTCTGTTTAAGCTTGGGGAAGGGAATGTGTTGCAGAGGAAATATTAAAGATGTGAAATGGGTAGATGATGATGCCAATGAGGATGGCTAAAGATAGGTTCTAGGGTATCTTAGATAACAAATGGTTTTAATTTCTGAATTACAGAAACCTGGAATTCTCCATAATTCCACTTCCTTGTAACCATTCCCTCCAATGGGGATACTGGTATAAGTACCCTTTGAGCTGCACTGATGCCCTCTCAGACCAGATTGATAGAAGGGCATGGTTCACACTTGCAGGAATGTGCATCTTTGTAACCAGGAAGTTGGGGACAGTACAGAATCTGTCAAAAATAAAAACTACTCTTCTTTAACTTCTGACATCCCTGTGGAGGTAAGTTAAGACAGAGAAAAGTTTTCCCATTATTTCTCCTAAATTGTTACCTTTCAGGTAAAAATGATCTGAAACAAAAGAAGAAGCATGGATAGGAAGAGGCAGATAATAGAAAAATCAATATGAATCATCTTCTACTTAGAAGCACCTACCTTCAGTTTAGCCATCCCAGGCCTAGAGCAAGAATTAACTTGCTGTTCCTGACAAACAAGGAACTCTTAAACATAAATAACAGAACATGGAAAAGGAAATAAAATCAGATGAATCTTCAAACTTTATGAAAAATAAAGAAGAAACTAATTGGAAAAGACTTTGATGCTGGGAGGGATTGGGGGCAGGAGGAGAAGGGGACGACAGAGGATGAGATGGCTGGATGGCATCACTGACTCAATGGACGTGAGTCTGAGTGAACTCCGGGGGTTGGTGAGGGACAGGGAGGCCTGGCGGGCTGCGATTCACGGGGTCGCAAAGAGTCGGACACGACTGAGCGACTGAACTGAACTGAAACATAAGTTTCTAAATAGTTTTATATTTCCTCACTTTCTTTGACCTTCTCATCTCCAACCCATGCCACATTGGTGTTTTGTGGAAGCCATTCTTTATATTCTCAGAGAATAACACGATTTGCAATGGGAGAAAATTTTTGGTAATTTAGACCAGTTCACACAAGTAAGGGATTTGGTGGGTAGGTCAAAATTCAAACTCAAATCTCAGCTCTAGACTCTCATGTGTAAAATAGTATAGTGGTGCTCCCTTCACAGGATCATTGTAAAAACTCAATCTTACTATACAAGGAGAATGCATACAATAAAACTTACTGCATAATAGTCAAAAGCTAATGCCATTCTCATTGTTACTAACTGGCAGTTCAAGAGACATTTTTACCTCACCAAACAGGTATCGACTCTCTTTTTTTTTTAATTTTTCTTTTAACTTTATTTTACTTTATAATACTGTATTGGTTTTGCCATACATTGACATGAATCCACCATGGGTGTACATGCTCTTTTTAACAAGAACTCAGAAATGAAGGTGAGGCGTCCATCAGTAGCAAAGATAATAACAACACTAACAACAACAACAACATCAGACAGTGTATACTAGTTTGGGCTAGTAACAAAGCTCAAATCTCTTTGGGTTAAAATGACAAAAGCCTATGTCTTGAGAGTCAGCTGGAAGCTTTGTTCCACCATCCTTCTCTTGCCTGATTCTAACCTAATGGAAAGTCTGCATCTTTCAATGACGTGCTGGTTGGTGTATCAGAGGAAAGAGGAGATCAGAATTCAGTGCTCCCTGACCCTTAAAGCCCCTACATAGAAATGAAAGGACATTTCTGCTTACATTTCACTTACCAAAACAAGTCATCTGGGTATGACATTGTAATACTATGTGTGCCCAGACTGAGAGAGAACCGGAGTATTTGTGCCAGCCCCAAAGCATCGTGGTATCAACCATATGGCAGGGCCATCAGAAAGTCCCACAGGAAATGTGACATGGGATTTTATGACTTACATTATCATCATGACAATTCTGAATGAGGCCTATTTCCACCCTCAATCGAGATATGAGGACACTGTGAGGCTCCGGGCAAGTAGAAGACTAACCCAGGGATACAGAGCTAGTAGGTGACAGAGACAAGATCAGAATTCAGGTTTCATGCTACATAGATTTCCTCATCTACTCCTGGACCTGGAGACATCTGATCCTGATGCCTTTGTTTTTTGGGTGGTATCATAGGGAGCAAAGATATTTTGAACACAGTGCCACAGCCTTTGAACCAAAACATAAGCAAAAATGTTCTGCAGTAACAGAGAGAATTGTCCCAAATTATGACTTTACATCACCCTCATCAACATCATAACCATCATGCTTATATTAAGAAGAATGTTAGGTTCTTTACAAGACAGAATGCCCTATATGAAAATAATAGGCATTTGACTAATGGGAGGAGCTACCAGGGAAGCTTCTCAGTCTTCCCAGCAACTCAGTGAGAAGGTGTTATTATCTCCACTTTAAGATAAGGAAACTGAGGTTAGGAGAGATGATGTACTTTTCCCAGGTACTATAGCAAGAACACAGAAGCTTTGCCTCCTCTTGATCCTACAGCCTGTGCCTTTTACCCACACAAGTCACTGCTTTGTTGGAAACTGAATACTGTGAAACTGTGGTTTTGAGACTTTACCTTCGATACTCAACCTTAGTCTCTCTGTGTACATTTCTTGTCTCCAATGCATTCTATTCTATACTCCTGCTTCTTTGGGCTGTCAAAGTAGGTCTTCTGAAAGTTCTCTGCTTTTAGACACTCATCAATCACTGAGCATTTAAAAGTCATGTCATCACCTTCCATGAGTACAGAGAGAACTTCAACAACACACACATCTAAAGTCCAGTACCTGGTATACAATAAGAGATCAATGTATCTTTATTTTTTTTTTAATTTTTACTTTAGTTTACTTTACATTAATGTATTGGTTTTGCCAAACATTGACATTAATTCACCACGAGTGTACATGCGTTCCCAAACACTAATCCCCTCCCATCTCCCACCCCATACCATCCCTCTGGGTCCTCTCCTTGCACCAGTCCCAAGTATCCTGCATCCTGCATCAGACATTGACTGGCGATTCGNCTAGTACAGCCACTATGGAGAACAGTGTGGAGATTCCTTAAAAAACTGCAAATAGAATTGATATATGACCCAGCAATCCCACTCCTGGGCATACACACCGAGGAAACCAGAAGAGAAAGAGACACATGTACCCCAATGTTCATCGCAGCACTGTTTATAATAGCCAGAACATGGAAACAACCTAGATGCCCATCAGCAGATGAATGGATAAGAAAGCTGTGGTACATATACACAATGGAGTATTACTCAGCCATTAAAAAGAATACATTTGAATCAGTTCTAAGGAGATGGATGGAGCTGGAATCAATGTATCTTTAACAGATGACATCGCAGGAAGCATGCATGAACTAAGCATGGTATTACACCATATATTTTATCTCCAAAAATTACTAGAACCATAATGTATACACGAAAAGGGTATCTGGCTTGACTGTGTTTTGACATATGTGAAGTTGTTACCCTCATAGCAGCTTTGATGGAAATGCAAGGAAAATTAGTTTCCATCTATGCCTCTGATCAGGCTTGAGGGCTTTCTCTTTACCTACATGTTTTATAGAAGTAAAACTCGATACAACTGGGAATTGTACATACATGGGCCAACTTTCAGTATTAAAGGATGCTTTTCATTTGATAATTGCTTCCAATAAAACAGAAACTGAAGTATCCTCCTATTGCATTTGGGAATGGTGATTTTGTTCTAGTGCTTTTATTGATTCAACTGTGTCTTTTTAAGAATGCTATTGCCTTTAAATGCTTTAACTAAGTAAAATAAGTTAAAACAACCATGGCAATTAGCTGTTTGATGGGATTGGGAAAACAAGTGCAGGCAGATCAGGGCACTGATAATAAATGGGCATTCTGAGAGTGTTCAGAGAGCATGGATGTTCTACAGAGTAACATCAGGATTTCTCTATCATCAATCAGGGATTCATACATGAAGTAGATAGAGACTGATTACATATCCCTAATGCCCTTACCTATATAAATTTGCTTCACTTTAGCCTGAAAACTACTAATACTGAGCACTTGGTAGAAAAAGCCCTATTAGAGAGAGCTCAATGTGTTTACACATTTGATGTTAGCTGTATGCTAACATGAGTTAAAACATAACCTAAAGTTTGGGGTGGATGAAAATTAGAGAGGAGTGGTTAGGACAACTTGTACTAGCAACACAATTCCTGTTTTTAAGTATGGCTGCTGTTTACTAACTCTGACCTCTTTCCTATTTGTGCAATAAAAAAAGGAGTACAGTTGACACACACATTTTCACATAAATATTGCTCAAGTCCACTTAGACATGGATCTTCTTCAATAAACAATTATACCTACAGTAAATGTATTTTCTCTTCCTTATGATTTTTCTCTAGCTTACTTGCAAGAATACAGTAGATGCCTGTAACATACAAAAATATATGTTAGTTGACTATTTACATTATTGTTAAGGCTTCTGGTCAATAGAAAGCTATTGACCACATTTGGGGGAGTCAAAAGCTCTATGTGAATTTTCAACTGTACAAAGTGTCAGCCCCCTTAACCTGTTAACACATTGTTCAAGAATCAATTGTAATTTTAACTTTATGGGGTTGTAATGAGACTTAAATAAAATAGTACAGCCAAAATGCTTATAAGAAACAGCACCTGTAAAAGAGAAAGCATCCGATCGATGTCATTTATTACTATAGTTCAGAGAACTCACAGACATTTTCTTGGTGTCTAAGTGACACTCTATCTTTTATTTTTCCTGATGTTTTTAACAGGTCGTCATGAGAAGACAGGTTCTTTCTATATAGGATATCACAAGAATCACTAACAAGAGGTGGTATTAGGACTCAGTAGAACACAAGATCAAATTGGTGCTCAACTCCCCCTTTCGTTGTTTGTGTTTAATAACAGAATAAAGGCCTCTCTGTTTCTCCTGTGAACAGGAGAATAGGTTTAGCTAAGAAAGACCTAAACCTTTGGGAAAGAAGGGCTGGAGCGGGTGGTCCATGTGTTATTTTTCTTCAGTAATACCAGGAGGCTTAGGCAAGTATAGACTGCTGAGGCCTCAAAGCTACATGTAGAGTCACAATCTAGGCTTCCATAAGAGGTCCTTGGGGAACAGAGTCCTTGATACGGTCACTGTCAGCCTTACTCCCTTGACATTGAAATTGCATCATGTTAGGGCAACTGCAGGCCCTTTACTCTCCTGGAGGAAGCTGCTCACACACATCCAGACCACGCCGGAAGTCTGAAGCATGTGATGACATCATCACATCATCACATCCACATGGCAAGAACAGGTATTTCAGGGAGAGAGAACTAAATATTTGAAAATACCAAACTGTGAGAAGTGCATTGATTTTATGCTTGTGGATGATATTATCTAGCAAGTGAACTGCAAGGAGATGGAAGATAAAATCAAAAGAATCTTACTTGCATTGTTTTGCTTATCGTACCATTGGTCTCAAAGTGTACCATGAAGAACACATTAGGTGTATGTATCTCCAACGGAAGTATGTGGGATATGTAACTGGTGTAATGGCCACAGCTTGGGTTTGTAATAGATTCTAGGAACTTGAGTATTGACTTCACCACTTGTTAATTTTGTCATCTTGGATAATTTGTTGGTCTTTGTAAGCATCAGTGGTAGAATCTGCTGGTCTGACACAGGGACATTGATTATACCAGTTTATTGGGTTGTTGTAAGTATTAAATGTGGTGATGCATGCAGAGTGCTCAGCGTTGAATGAAGTTACACATAAATTCTCAATAAACTTTGGCTATTCATGTTCAGGCTGTAAATAGCAAGTTAAATAGCATTTGCAAAGTTACATTGATAATTAAAAGTAAAACACACAGATATAAATGCCTGTAAGATGCTTTACTGGTAATTAAGAGTGGAAAATAGAACTATAGAAAATAATTGAAATATCTACTAATTTCTCTTAAAATTAAATTCTTAGAATAGTTTTCAAAATGGGAATTTAATTTTCTTCCACTAAACTCTTTCCTAAGAAATACATTTTAGTGACTATAAAGCCATGGCAAATTCTTTAGTCATGGTTAAGGTGAGCAGTGCTCCTCAAATTTGGATTATCATTCAAATTATTCAGGAGCTTTTATATGTGGATTTATGTAATCTATTTTAAAAATTTATAAAATCTGAGTCAGTAAGTTCCATAAACCTGTCCTGAAAAAAATTTCAGAATTGATTCCAGTTATTTATCAGATTTTGAACCTTAAATTAGATCATATATTTCAGGTCTGAAGTCTATATATTTTCTTTCTTTTACACTCATTTCAGTTCAGTTCTGTCACTTAGTCATGTCTGAATCTTTGCGACCCCATGGACTGCAGCATGTCAGGCCCCCCTGTCCATCACCAACTCCCAGAGCTCACTCAAATTCATGTCCATTGAATCAGTGATGCCATCCAACCATCTCATCCTCTGTTGTCCCCTTCTCTTCCTGCCTTCAATCTTTCCCAACATCAGGGTCTTTTCAAATAAGTCAGTTCTTCACATCAAGTTGCCAAAATATTGGAGCTTCAACATCAGTCCTTCCAATGAATATTCAGACTGAGTTTCTTTAGGATGGACTGGTTGGATCTCCTTGCAGTCCAAGGGACTTTCAAGAGTCTTCTCCAACACCACAGTTCAAAAGCATCAATTCTTCAGCACTCAATTTTCTTTATGGTTCAGCTCTCACATCCATACATGACTACTGGGAAAACCATAGCTTTGACTAGTTGGAACTTTGTTGGCAAAGTACCATCTCTTCTTTTTAATATGTTCTCTAGGTTGGTCATAACTTTTCTTGCAAGGAGCAAGTGTCTTTTAATTTCAGGGCTGCAGTCTCAATCTGCAGTGATTTTGGAGCCCCCAAAAATAAAATCTGTCACTGTTTCCATTGTTTCCCCATCTATTTGCCATGAAGTGATGGGACTGGATTCAGTTTCTGAATGCTGAGTTTTAGGTCAACTCTTTCACTCTCCTCATTTAATCAAATATAATTATTTGTATAAGATATCTGTTACCTGTAAAATTTTCTTGCATCCTAGTCTAAATCACAGTTCACAGCACCTAAGCTGTCATTGCCTGAACCTCATAGCTGTCACTCTAACTCTAACATCTCTGTAGCCAAAGGCATCGTTCCTTTAGTGCTCAGCAAACCCATCACCATTTCCTCTATAATCAGCTAAAATGTACCATGCAGCCAAGATGATTAGGCAAGAAGAGAACACGGGCTAACTATTAGAAAGGTGACAGTGAAATGATTATTATATATAGTAAATGCTCTAAAACAAATGAGCTAGTATGAAAGCCAGATACAGAAAAATATCAGTGTTTCTCCTATAAACCATAAATACTCTCATAAAATATATATTAGAACAATGCATTATTCATTGAAACTACTAATCCTCAGTCTCAGAGCAGAGCTGTCTTCTAAATGCAACTTGGAAGAAGGGCATCAACCAGCTCTACCTTCCACAGGTAGATCAGTGATACCTGGATCTAACAAAGCCTCTCTTGAAAGCTCCAAGGACCTCTTTATCCTTCACATATAAACTCAGTCTAAGAGACCATGTACAAAAGAGGATGCATGCTCTTCCACCCTCCTTAATTTCTCAGTTAGTGAAGACATATTTTGGTAACTAACCTAGCATGTGGGTTTCCCAGGTGGTGCAGATGTAAAGAATATGCCTGCCAATGCAGGAGATGCAAGAGACATGGGTTCAACCCCTGGGTCAGGGAGATCCCCTGGCAGAGAAAATGGAAACTCACTCCAGTATTCTTGTCTGGAATACAGAGGACCCTGGCGGGCTACTCTAGTCCATGGAGTTGCAAAAAGTCAGACTGAGCACATAGGCAACCCAGCATGCAGATGTCAGGTGGCTTCTATTTGCATAATAAATTACCTTTTTGATATGAAGATGTACATCCAAGGAGATAAAAAGAACTTTTAGCTCCAAATCTAGCATTTTATGTGTTAGAATAAAAACATTCATTGACATATTTTTGTTTTCTTTACACTGTTTTCAAATAAAAGATACAATCTTTCTTAAAGGACCAATGATATTCCCATTTCCTGAGAGCTAGAAACATGTTAATTGGAAAGTGTATATGTACATATTTTTTTAATCACTGAGGCTTCAAAAGTCCAAAGATGAGTTGTTCAGCTTAGGCATCTAAATAGAATACATCCACAGGGGCCTATTTGCAGTTGTTAAATTTGGTGTGATGCCCAATGTGCCTTTCCTTTAGTTCACTACTGAATAAGGGAAGGAATTATTGATCCTCTGACACACTGGATGATACAGAGATTCATTTTAGGGGTTGTTTTGTTACTGCTTTGCAACTTGTAAAAGAGTCTGTATCAATAGTAAAATTAAGGGGGATGAATGTCACTAAGTGTTAAAGAAATTTAAGGTGAAGAATGGGAATACAATAGTCTGAGAATTCAAGGAAGATTATATGGAGAAAGGGAGCTTAAACTGGACCTTGCTAGTTCGAGATCCTTTGGAATTGCAAGGATTTTCATTCAGGAAAATCAGTGCTGCATGGCATTGGATATGAACTCTTCAATGTGGTTCAAGCTAAATGGTTCATGTATTTCTTAAAAATGGTTTTGTTTTTTATTGTTGTTGCCTATTTTTTCTGTTTACATTTTAATCAAGGTACATAATAATATGCACAAATTTTGAATGTAGATAGTGGAGTTGTTGTTGTTTAGTTGTGTCCAACTCTTTTGCAACCCCATGGACTATAGCCTGCCAGACTCCTCTGTGTATGGGATTTCCCAGGCTGGAAATACTGGAGTGGGTTGCCATTTCCTTCTCCACTGTTTCTTCCTGACTCAGGGATCGAACTTGCATCTCCTGCATTGGCACACAGAATCTTTATCGCTGAGCCACCAGAAAAGCCCACAGAGCTTGGAAATGTGTGGCACATACACACACACACATACATGTATACACACATACATACATGCACACATACACATACCCCTATGTAACTGTCAAATAGATGGAGGATATAGAAATCTCCAGCATTCCACTTTGTTCCCTTGTACCTCTTTCCAAGAAATATCCAGCCACCAACCAAATACTATGAATCCTGTCATACAGAATAATTTTACCTGTTCTTCATCCTTGTACACAGAGATCACATAATGTGTACTCGTTTATCTGTAATTTCCTTCATCCATAGAATGCCTATGAGATACATCCTTGTCATTGAACATAGCTCTAAATTGAACATAGATTGTTCAGTCTAGTTACTGTATAGTATTTCATTGTATGAATAAAACAAAATTTATTTATTCATTTTCTAGATGATAGACATTTAGAACTATCTTAAAATGTCTGTAGACATTTTCTTAGCTTGGGTTATTGGAGAAATTGTTGTAATTATCCTTCAGTGAACTTGTGCTTTTAATCATTGGGGGAATTTACTTACTGGTGGATTTTCTGGGTCATAAGGTAAGTATATTTTTCACTTTAGTTGAAATTTCCAGTTGTTTTCCGAAAGTGCTATAAAAATTTTCCCAGCAGCAATGAATGCGGTGAGATTTCCAGTGCCCCACATCTTCATCAACAGTACTGTCAGTCTTTCAAAATTCAATGAATTGAGAACTATCATATCACCTTGGTGGACTGACTTTTCTGTCATTATCGAATACCCATCCATAATTCTAGTAGTAATTAGTATGTTAATGTTTATATATTAATATACTGTATTAATTAATGTCTCTTTTTAGTATAACTGCCCAAGTTTTCTTTTGTTAGTATTTGCATAGCTATGTTTTTCAATCCTCTGTTCTGATTCTTATTTAAAATCTTTCTATTTCTCCTCAATATGTGGTGCTGGGAAAACTGGACAGCTATAAGTAAAAGAAATAAATTAGAACCTAAAACCACACACACAAATATAGTCAAAATAGATAAAAGCCCTAAATGTAAGGCTGGATACTAGAAAACTCTTAGAGGAAAACACAGGCAGAACACTCTATGTCATAAATTGCAGCACTATCTTTTTGATCCACCTCCTAGAGTAATGAGAATAAAAACAAAGATTTTTAAATAGGACCTAATTAAACTTAAAAGCTTCTGCATAGCAAAGTATAAATAAAATAAAAAGACAATGCACAGAATGGGAGAAAATATTTGCAAATGAGGCTACTGATAAGAGATTAATCTCCAAAATATACTAACAGCTCATGCAGCTCAATATAAAGCGAACAACCAGATCAAAAATGGGTGGAAGTTCTAAATAGACCTTTCTTCCCTGGTGGCTCAGACGGTAAAAGCCTACGAAGCAGGAGACCTGGGTTCCATCCCTGGGTCGGGAAGATCCTGGAGAAGGAAATGGCAACCTACTCTAGTATTCTGGCCTGGATAATCCCATGGACGGAGGAGCATGGTAGGCTACAGTCCATGGGGTCACAAAGAGTCAGACATGACTGAATGACTTCACTTTCTTTCTCTTTCTTTCCAAAGAAGACATACAGATGGATAAAAACACATGAAAAGATGCTCAGCATCACTATTAAATAAATGCAAACCCAAACTACAATGCAGTATCACCACATACCATCATCACTTTTTTAACTTATTTGTATCATGTGCATTTATGCATATTTTTTCAGCACTCTGCTTGGGCCCATAATCTATCATCAGTTGTGAAAATTTCTAGGCTACCATGTCTTCAAGTATTACTTCTACCCCATTCGTTCTCCTCTCTCCATCAAGACTCCAAAAGTGCATGTGTTCAGTCCTTCCCCTGCAGTACATAGGTCCTTACCCTCTTTTCTCTATTTTCCATCTATGTTGTACCACTGCTTCAATCTGGATATTTTGTTCTGGCTTCTTTTCCAATTCATTAATCTTCTCTTTTGCTGTGTCTATGATGCTATTAAACTAATTCTTATTTAACTTATGGTATTTTTGTAGTTCAAGATTTTAATTTGTTTTCAGAGACCCTAGTTCTTCAGTGAAATTCTTTATCTTACTATCTCTTCTTAAAATTTTAATTCTCAATTATTCATCATTTATATCTGAAACCTCAAGATCTGCGTCTCTTTCTATCGTGAAGATGGTTTTATTTTTTGCTTCTTTTGCTTTATTTTCCTTTTCTTTATTGTGTCTTGGTCCTGTCTCCAGGTATATCTGATGTTCTAGTTTTAAATTGAATTCTGTCCATATGGATAAGAACTTTCAAAGGCTCTGGAGTATCCAGAGATGATCACTTATTGCCCTGTTAGAGACAGTGTCAGAGAATATTGCTTTAATCCATTTAGCTTTTCAAAGTATTCAGTCTTGGGTCTCATTCTTGGTGAAGGCTGGTCTTTATGGTATTCTATATTGTTTGAAGTTAGCACTTTCACTTTCTCAACTGAACCCCTAGGTCCAACTCTTTGTTGTTCTCTGCCCCAATTTTTGTCCTCCCAGCCCTATGAGACTATAAAAACACAGCTTAATTTTTTAGTTTCTCAGCTTCCACATTCTGCTGACTTCTACCCCTTTTGTCTCATAAAGATTAGGAATCAGAAAAAGCCCTAAGGAGAAAAGTGGTGCCAAATATTAAGCATCTTTCTCCAGGTTTCCCCCTTCTCCAACATTTTGGCCGAGGTAATACCAATTTCTAACTTTTATATCCCCACCCTGTGAGACTGCTGAAAGCTCAGATCATCCAATTTTGATTATCCTCTCAGCCCAGTGATGCTTAAGAATGGTAAATGCCTTAAGAGGAAAAGTGATGAAGCATGTCTGGCTTACCTCATCGTGCTGCCAATCTCTTGGGGGTCCGTGACCCATCAAATCCTGACCCTCTCAGCTGTGTTCTGATGCCTTCAAAGAGTCACATTTTATTTCATTCAGCTTTAATAGTTGTTCACTGTAGAAAAATGTGATAAAAGTACTCTGTATTAGCTGAAAGCAAAAGTCACTTGTAAGCTTTTTAATTTTGTCAAGCAATCAGGTTTCAGGGTGTTCAACTAGGACAATGGGCCAAAGTGAATGTAACACTTAAACTTTTATTCACTTATCATCACAGTACAAGCAAGAGGCAAAATGAAGCTCTGGCTCCCCAGTGTTCCATTTATCCTCACAGAACAGCACCAGGAAGGGGTCAGGTGGATGAAGCATAGATGGGGAATTGTCTACGGAGGAGCCTGGAACAATAGATTTTTAATGGACTTATAGCCAGAAAGGGTGGGAGCTAGCAATGGAACATTCTGAGTCCAAGTGGAGAAAAATGTCTCAGCTGAGGCTCCTAATAAAGTGATCTCGGCAGAAGTGCCTGGGAAGTACCTCCTCTGAGGCCCTCGGTGAGAAGCCTCTGAAGGGAAGGCTGAGTTTTTCAAAGGAACTCCCTGCAGGAAACTTGGATGCACGGGCTGTTCACCAGGCTTGATGTGGCAGAGGCAACCGCTCCCACGAGTCTTGCCAGGCAAATCCTTGTAATTGCCTACGATCCAAGTCCGAAAGATTACACAGAGGCCTATCTGAATTCCTCCATAAGGACAGCGTGCAGTCTGTACAGAGTCCCCAGTTCCCTCTATTCTTACTTGCCATTACTTTTGTGCTACCGTTGTTATGTAGTTCAGTATAGCCTACTCAACTAAATACACATCATTTCCTTCTGATTCTTTAGTCCTGTCTCCCTATGCAGAAAATTCCACACACTGGCAACACAGAATCTGTTCACTTCATCCAAAATCAATTTTTAATGGACATTAAATGTCAAATTTCTTATATATATTTTATATTTTTATATATACACATTTGTATATATAACGTTTATATATTAGCAAGTTTGATAGAGCATTCTCTCAGAGAAACTCTACAGCTAGACAAGTTTAGTCCATCTGTCTAGTGGAATGTTAGAGAAATAAAGTTGATAAACTTCTAAGTCTATAAGACTTTATTATTATTTTGAGGTTTTTTTTTCTTTACTGCTTCCTCTTAGAGGACAGAGTCCCAAAATCAGTTGATCCTGAATGACACTGTTGGAGGTTTCTCAGTTCAAAAGTATGAGTATTTCCTCTTAACTTCTGTTCACCCCTTAGGGGATTTAGTCAGCCCAGGAATCCAAGTTAGTACATGTCTTTTACAGTTTAATGCAGCCTCCATTGGTGGTGTGGGATAGCTCATTTTCCAGTCATTACATAAGAAAAAAATACCATTTAAATATTGTAGAATAAATACTACATAGCAGAAATATAGTACATCATTTTATGCAATGAAAACAATCACATCTGCTACTCTGTATAAGAGGAGGACCCCCTCCCCCATCTGCTTTCATTTCCGTTAGTGCATCATCATTGCTTCTGTATCAGATTTCTCATATGTATATAATTTGAGGAAATTATGAGATCTGGAGCTTTTATTGATCATGTAACCTTCAGCTAAACCTCCAGGACCTAGCAACTCTCAATTTCTTCCTGTATTTTAACATGTCAATAAAATAAAAATGGCACTCACTTGACCCCCAGCTTCCACCGTGAGCCCACTGTCCGGTTTAATTGCCAGCTGGGATTGCTCTACAGCATTAATCAAAAAGGAGCAGGAAGGGTACAGTCAGCTATGGTGAGGTCTTCAGACTGCAGGTCCGTGCTGGCTGCTGTCACTACAGCCTCGGTGGGAGCTACAAACATAGCTGAACAATATCATGAATGTGGAAGACAAGGGTAAATGTACCGGATCCAGACCTTTATCTAGGCCCAACCCTTCCCCAGTATTGATCACTGCTTCTGAGAATGAGTGTTCAATGTTCTGAGACCCTCCACAAACTAAGGAAGAGCGCAGAGTAAATATACTAAGATAAACAATGTAAAATTCAAGGTGTGTATGCATACAGTGTCAGGAAAATGTTGGCAAAAGTTTGTTAAAGCTTATCCTGGAAGAGCCTAAAATGAGGATGACTTCTGTGTGACTTATTTCTTATCATGCTTCATAGCTGAAGTTCAACGTAGTAGAAAGAAAGAGGCTTGGTCTTTCGAGGCTAGTAAGATTATCTTGGTGAGCCTCCTGAGGTCGGAGGGTATTTCTACCGTATCAGTCTTTGCTCTTATATTCCACAGTAGCTTTCCAGGAATGATCACATAAAAGGAGTTTAATATTTCTCTTTAAGGGGAGGATTTGGAAATATGCCTCAATCTTTAAGTCCTACTTATAGGAGTACAAGTGTCATGGAAGAGAACATTCTGAGCCCATCTTTCCTGCGGGTCCAATGCCAAGGACTCCCAAATTATTCTCTTGTTTTTCTTGAACACTGAATGACTTCAGGATGTCTTGTCACTTAATCACCATGCAATAGTTGGTTATTCCCATATTTTCCAGCTTTCTGTGAATGTGTACAGCTCAGCTATAAATCTCAGTCTATTCTGTATGCAGCTTGTTGAACAGGCTCATTAATTGCAGCACAAGAGGGTAAGCATTTGCAAATAAAGCATCTGTCCTCTCAAAATCAATTCATGTGCCCAGAGCTTACAAATCTTAGAGTATGTAAACATAAGCAGTGCTATGTGAAGCAGACAGGGGCTCCAACCACAGAAGAGTTATTTTTGTGGAACTCTTTTTAACAAGAAATTTTTGGGGGGAGGTTTTATTTGGCTAAGTATGCACTCCTTTCAAATAAAATCTATATTTCTATAAAATAGATATACAAGTTTACAGCCAGATATATTTTCAAAAAAGGAAACACAGTCTTCCATGATATACACAGATCATGAAACAAAAATTATTAGCCCTCCAGAAGCTCCCCCCTCATTTCTCCTTCTAGTTACTATTACTCCTCTCCCTGGATAATCAGAATTCTGACCTTATAACACCATAGATTAACTTTCCCTGTTTTTGAAATTGTATATAAATAGAATCATGTAGCATGTCCTGTTTTGCAACTGACATTTTCTTCAACACAGTGAGATTCATGTATATTGTTGCATTAATAATAGTTTATTTATTTTCAATTCAATCCATTTTTTATTATATGAACATATCACAATTTTTCCACTCTATTTTTTTTTTTGACATTTGAGTTGTCTTCAGATTGAGGGTTATAAGGTCAATTACTATTTGACAAAGGATACAAGAATATACAATGGGAAAAAGGCAGTCTCTTCAGCAAATGGTGTTGGGAAAGTTGGACTTCCACATGTAAATCAACGAAGTTAGAACATATTCTCACACCATACACAACAATAAAGTAAAAATGGCTTAAAGACTTAAACACAAGACATGACACTGTAAAACTCCTAGAAGAGATCAAAGGCAGAGAATTTATCAGAGAATATATATCAGAGAATGTTTTCTTAGGTCCATCTACAAAAGCAATAGAAATAAAACAACAATAAACACATGGGATGTAATCAAAGTTACAAGATTTGCACAGCAAAAGAAACCACAAACAAAATGAAAAGACAGCCTTAAAGGAGGAGAAAATATGTGCAAACAGTGCAGCCAATAGGGACTTAATTTCCGAAGCATACAAACATCTCCTACATCTCACAACCACCAACAAAACACAACCCAACTGGGGTGACCCAGAGGAATGGGATGGGAAGGGAGGTGGGAGGGGGCTTCAGCATGGGGAACACATGTATACCCATGGCAGATTCGTGTCAATGTATGGCAAAATCAATACAATATTGCAAAGTAAAAAAATTTTTTAAAAAAAGGAGTAGAACACCTATAATAGACGTATCACCAAAGAAGAAATAAAGATGGCCAATAGGAACATGAAAAGATGGTCAAGGTTGTTAATTATTAAAGAAATGTGAATCAAAACTACAATGAGGTACCACCTCACACTGGTCAGAATGGCCATCCTTAAAATGTCTACAAATAGCACATGCTGAAGAAGATGTGGAAAAAAGGGAGCCCTCCTACACTGTTGGTGGGAATGTAAATTGGCATAGCCAGTATGGGAAACAGTACGGAAGTTCCTTAGAACACTAAAAATAGAATCGCCGTATAATCCAACAATCCCACTCCTGTGCATATATCCAGACAAAACTCAAATCCAAAAAGATACATGCACTCATACGTTCATAGCAGCACTCACAATAGCCAAGACATGACAACAATCTAAAGTCCACCAAAAGATGAATGGAGAAAGAAGATATGGTACATATATACATTTTTTTATTTTTGGTAAACATGCTTATTCTTATTTTTAATCTAAAGTCCACCAAAAGATGAATGGATAAAAAAGATGTGATATATATATAAACATTTTTTTGGTAAACATGCATATTCTTATTTTTGGGGTGTATACTCCTTCAAAGGAATATGACACTCCCAGTTGCCTTGTGTCTTCATTAGTGCTTAGTATCATCTGCTTACATTTTACTGATTCAGGTAGGCAATGCAGTTCTAATCCATTGTGGTGCTAACATGCACTTACCTGATGACTAGTGAATCTGAGAACATTTTCAACATATTTTGGTCATTTGGATATCTTTATTTGTGAAGTGTCTCTTTGAGCTGGTTGCTTACTTTTGTTGGTCTCTTTTCCTGTGTCTTATTGATTTGTGTAGTTCTTTCGATATTCTGGCAAATCTTTTCCTGCATCAATCCCATTCTATGACTTACTATGGTATATTTTTGATTAACAAAATTTCTTATTTAAACTAATGCCCCATCCCCATGCACTCTGTCTGGTAAAGAACTACATGTCAATCACAAGCCCTCACTTTAGTCATTCAGTCATGTCTGACTCTTTGCAACCTCATGGACTGCAGCACATCACACCTCTCTGTCCATCACCAGCTCCTGGAGCTTGCTCAGACTCATGTCCATTGAGTCAATTATGCCATCCAACCATCTCATCTCCTGTCATCCCCTTCTCTTCCTGCCTTCAATCTTTCCCAGAATCAGGGTTTTTTCAATGAGTCAGTTCTTCACATCAGGTGGCCAAAGTATTGGAGTTTCAGCTTCAGTATCAGTCCTTCCAATGAATATTCAGGACTGACTTCCTTTATGATTGACTTGTTTGATCTCCTTGCAGTGCAAGGGGCTCTCAAGAGTCTTCACCAGCACCACTGTTCAAAAGCATCAATTCAAAATCACAAGCCCTACCTCATCTTTAAAATTCTTCCTGAATAAATGTGTTTTTCCCCCCTCTCCCAGAAGTTTTTGCTATATGATTATGCTTATATAAGCTTTTGCTATATCATTAAACAACAACAACAATAATAACAGCAATACTATTAAGTAACAAAAATGTTGATTCTTTCCCACATGACAGGGACTATCTTAAGTACTTTACAGGTAATAGTGCACTCAATCCTTTCCAAAAGATCACAGGAGAGACACCCCACCCTCCTGTTACTTATGACTAAACAGAGGCACAAAAGCATGGGCAGTGTTTAGAGGACACAAGTATCATTTTCAGGATGTAGCCTAAAGAAAGTATGTTGCACTCAAACTCTTTTCTCCTATATCTTCATTGATGTGTTAAGGGGAGTAGGCAGAAATAAGAGGCAAAGTCCCTTCAAAATAAAACTATTCTTGAAGACTGGTGAATGTGTATCTCTGACAGCATGTCTACCTGACATGCATACGTTCACCCTAAACATCTTTATTGTATTTGTTCCTTTACCTTTTATGTCTCTTAAATTGTAATCCTAAGTCTCTTCAGTTTCCATTCCCACATGCTCTAAATGCACAAAAATCAGTCTGTGTATCTCTTCATTGACTGTACTCTTCACAAAGTGTGGTGCATGTCTTTTGGGATTTCTGTCTGGCACAAGCTCCCTAATTTGATTTCCTTTCCAAATAAGGGACCCTCTTCACCATGTTTGCATTCTCTGCCTGGCCTGTGTCCTAGCCATGGACAAATGAAGAATAGGCACTCATCCAATACAGGCAATGTGATTAATCCAAAGCATTTAGAAGCAGGATTCAGAGGCTCTGGACAATGTGGGCAGGCTCTACAATTGGAAGCATTATGAAATCAGAATGAGAGTGACCATGTTTGGAGTATTCATGCCAAGCAAAGAAAGTCAGTCTAGAGAAAACCAATATGACACGCTCACACTGATATCAGAGATGAGAGGCTATGCAGCTTTAAAAGAAAGAGAAAAGGTAACCCTTGCCCCTAACATTTAATTTGTTGATTCAACTTCTCATGACTTAATGTTTACTAATTTACCCCTGGATTATTTAAACTACTCCCCAGATACTTTCAATATATTCTCTCTCCACTTTTTTGGTATTGTCAATCTGATGCATTTCTATTCAGTTCAGTTCAGATGCTCAGTTGTGTCTGAATCTTTGCGACCCCATGAATCACAACACCCCAGGCCTCCCTGTCCATCACCAACTCCCGGAGATCACTCAGACTCATGTCCATCGAGTCGGTGATGCCATCCAGCCATCTCATCCTCTGTCGTCCCCTTCTCTTCCTGCCCCCAATCCTTCCCAGCATCATGAGTCTTTTCCAATGAGTCAACACTTTGCATGAGGTGGCCAAAGTATTGGAGTTTCAGCTTTAGCATCAGGCCTTTCAAAGAACACCCAGGACTAATCTCCTTTAGAATGGACTGGTTGGATGTCCTTGCAGTCCAAGGGACTCTCAAGAGTCTTCTCCAACACCACACTTAAAAAGCATCAATTCTTCAGTGCTCAGCTTTCTTCACAGTCCAACTCTCACATCCATATATGACTACTGGGAAAACCATAGCCTTGACTAGACGGACATTAGTTGGCAAAGTAATGTCTCTGCTTTTCATTATGCTATTTAGGTTGGTAATAACTTTCCTTTCAAGGAGTAAGCATCTTTTAATTTCATGGCTGCCATCACCATCTACAGTGATTTTGGAGCTCAAGAAATAAAGTCTGACACTGTTTTCACTGTTTCCCCATCTATTTCCCATGAAGTGAAGGGACCATATGCCATGATCTTAGTTTTCTGAATGTTGAGCTTTAAGGCAACATTTTCACTCTCCACTTTCACTCTCATCAAGAGCCTCTTTAGTTTGTCTTCACTTTCTGCCATAAGGGTGGTGTCATCTGCATATCTGAGGTTATTGATATTTCTCCTGGCAATCTTGATTCCAGCTTGTGCTTCTTCCAGCCCAGTGTTTCTCATGGTATACTCTACATATAAGTTAACTAAGCAGGGTGACAATATACAGCCTTGACATACTCCTTTTCCTATTTGGAACCAGTCTGTTGTTCCATGTCCAGTACTAACTGTTGCTTCCTGACCTGCATATAGGATTCTCAAGAGGCAGGTCAGGTGGTCTGGTGTTCCTATCTCCTTCAGAATTTTCCACAGTTTATTGTGATCCACACAGTCAAAAGCTTTGGCATAGTCAATAAAGCAGAAATACATGTTTTTCTGGCACTCTCTTGCTTTTTTGATGATCCAGCAGATGTTGGCAATTTGATCTCTGGTTCCTCTGCCTTTTCTAAAACCAGCTTGAACATCAGGGAGTTCACAGTTCACGTATTGCTGAAGCCTGGCTTGGAGAATTTTGAGCATTACTTTACTAGCATGTGAGATGAGTGCAATTGTGCAGTAGTTAGAGCATTCTTTGGCATTGCCTTTCTTTGGGATTTGAATGAAAACTGATCTTTTCCAGTCCTGTGGCCAGTGCTGAGTTTTCCAAATTTGCTGGCATATTGAGGGCAACAGTTTCACAGCATCATCTTTCAGGATTTGAAACAGCTCACCTGGAATTCCATCACCTCCACTAGCTTTGTTTGTAGTGATGCTTTCTAAGGCCCACTTGATTTCACATTTCAGGATGTCTGGCTCTAGGTGAATGATCACATCATGGTGATTATCTTGGTCATGAAGATCTTTTTTGTAGAGTTCTTCTGTGTATTCTTGCCATCTCATTTAATATCTTCTGCTTCTGTTAGGTCCATACCATTTCTTTCCTTTATCAAGCCAATCTCTGCATGACATGTTCCCTTGGTATCTCTAATTTTCTTGAAGAGATCTCTAGTCTTTCCCATTCTATTGTTTTCCTCTATTTCTTTGCATTGATCGCTAAGGGAGGCTTTCTTATGTCTCCTTGCTATTCCATGGAACTCTGCATTCAGATGCTTATATCTTTCCTTTTCTCCTTTGCTTTTCGCTTCCCTTCTTTTCACAGCTATTTGTAAGGCCTCCTCCGACAGCCATTTTGCTTTTTTGCATTTCTTTTCCATGGGGATGGTCTTTATCCCTGTCTCCTGTACAATGTCATGAACCTCTGTCCATAGTTCTTCAGGCACTTTTTCAGATCTAGTCCCTTAAATCTATTTCTCATTTCCACTGTTTAGTCACAAGGGATTTGATTTAGGTCATACCTGAATGGTCTAGTGGTTTTCCCTACTTTCTTCAATTTAAGTCTGAATTTGGCAATAAAGAGCTCATGATCTGAACCACAGTCAGCTCCTGGTCTTGTTTTTGCTGACTGTATAGAGCTTCTCCATCTTTGGCTGCAGAGAATATAATCAATCTGATTTCGGTGTTGGCCATCTGGTGACACCCATTTGTAGAGTCTTCTCTTGTGTTGTTGGAAGAGGGTGTTTGCTATGACCAGTGCGTTTTCTTGGCAAAACTCTATTAGCCTTTGCCCTGCTTCATTCCATACTCTAAGGCCAAATTTGTCTATTACTCCAGGTGTTTCTTGACTTCCTACTTTTGCATTCCAGTCCCCTAAAATGAAAAGGACATCTTTTTTGGGTGTGAGTTCTAAAAGGTCTTGTAGCTTTTCATAGAACCATTCAACTTCAGCTTCTTCAGCATTATCGGTTGGGGCATAGGCTTGTATTACCTTGATATTTAATGGTTTGCCTTGGAAATGAACAGAGATCGTTCTGTCATTTTTGAGATAGCATTCAAGTACTGCATTTTGGACTCTTGTTCACCATGATGGCTACTCCATTTCTTCTAAGGGATTCCTGCCTGCAGTAGTAGATATAATGGTCATCTGAGTTAAATTCACCCATTCCAGTCCATTTTAGATCGCTGATTAGTAGAATGTCGACGTTCACTCTTGCCATCTCCTGTTTGACCACTTGCAATTTGCCTTGATTCATGGACCTGACATTCCAGGTTCCTATACAATATTTCCTTTACAGCACCAGACTTTGCTTCTATCACCAGTCACATCCACAACTGGGTATTGTTTTTGCTTTGGCTCCATCCCTTCATTCATTCTGGAGTTATTTCTCTACTGATCTCCAGTAGCATATTAGGCACCTACTGACCTGGGGAGTCTCTCTTTCAGTATCCTATAATTTTGCCTTTTCATACTGTTCATGGGTTTATCAAGGCAAAAATACTGTAGTGGTTTACCATTCCCTTCTCCAGTGGACCACATTCTGTCAGACCTCTCCACCAAGACCTGCCTGTCTTGGGTGGCCCCATGGGCATGGCTTAGTTTCATTGAGTTAGACAAGGCTGTGGTCCATGTGATCAGATTCGCTAGTTTTCTGTGATTATGGTTTCAGTGTGTCTGCCCTCTGATGCTTTCTCCCAACACCTACAGTCTTATTTGGGTTTCTCTTACCTTGGACATGGGGTGTCTCTTCATGGCTGCTCCAGCAAAGCGAAGCAACTGCTCCTTACCTTGGATGAGGGGTATCTCCTCATGGCCGCCCCTCCTGACCTTGAACTTGGAGTAGCTCATCTCGGCCCGCCTGAGCCGGCACAGCCGCAGTTCCTTGGGTGTGGGGTTGCTCCTCTAGGCCGGCTCCCCTGACCGGGCATGTGGTTGCTCCTCTTGCCACCGCCCCTCACCTCGGGCGTGGGGTAGCTTCTCTCGGCTGCCACCCCTGACCTCTGGCATGCATTAACTCGAGAGCTACCCCATGTCCGTGGTCAGGGGCGGCGGCCGAGACGAGCATTTCTGTTTCTTGCAGCCAAAGAATCTTAACAAACACATCACAAGACCACTCTTGAGAGATCAGAAGTAGTCCCTCTCTCACTTCAGAGACCTCCCAAAGGCTGTTCCTTAGCAAAGCCATGGAGGAGAAGAGAAGGAATTCCGCTTGGAATTCTGGCATTTTAGTCCTTCTCCTTTCTTTCACTTTCAGTTTGTCCCTATGAGATATACTCAATGCCTCATGCTTCAAGTTCAAACATTAATACTCTTTGGAAATGTACATCTGAAAACAGGTATCTACAGAAGACTTTGATTAATACAGAGAAATAAATCACTATTAATATAATCAATATAGTAATGCTGTCTCATTTATATAGAATGTTTATAAGCATATTCATCATCTCAAGTAGTTCACAGGGAAATTCTGACATGACTATATTTCTCACCTTAAAAAAAATTTTTGCTTCCAGTGTTGGCTTCTTGTTTTATTTGAAACAACATCGAGTTGAGAAATAAAATATATATATATATTTTTTTTCCTTCTTTTTTTGCCTGTGCTGGGTCTTCATTGCTACATGTAGGCTTTCTCTCTGTGGCATGCAGGTTTCTTATTGTGGTAGCTTCACTTGTTGTGGAACACAGGTTCTATGGCTCTCTGGCTGCAGAAGTTGTGGTCTGCGGGCTCAGAAGGTGCAGTGAAAGGGATCCAGAGGGTGGCACAGGGGTTTAGTTGCCCCGAGCTATGTGGGATCTTTCTGGACCAGGGATGGAACCAGTGTTCCCTATATTACATGGTGGATTCTAAACTGCTAGACCACCAGGGTAGCCCCAGTTAGTTTTATGGTCCAGAACACAGAATTGGTCTATGGTCTCTCCCACAGGACCACAAGACCAGAGTGTGAACAGTCCCAAGTACCATCCCCATTTAACATAAGAACATCGATGCACAGATAAAAATAATGACTTGCCTAGATATATACTTAGAAAACCAGCTAAAACAGAATCACTGACTCAGCCACTTGGTCACATTGCTGCTTTAGAGAAAGCCATCCTGGCATGTTCAGTGTATTGCCTACTGTGCATCTTATATGTTTACCAACTTTAGACCTTGCTTGAGTATGTGCTAGCATGTGATACACCCTGCACCCAGACCTGCACATGCTATCTTAGACAAGTTTTGTACAAATATACAAACTCAGTTGCCACGAGGTCCCATTGCAGGGGATCTAGAGGTCACAACATTTTAAAGTGTCTCTTTTGCTGCCTTGCTGACACTTGTACTCTTTATCACTAATGGACATTGGAATTTGTCATCTTGTTGAATTGCTTCCTTGGTGAAGCAGGTATTTCATGTGAAGGTGAGAGGACATAGGACTGGAATTAGTACTAAGAGAAGTGGGCTGGAATCCTGTGCGTTATTACTACTTCTGCTATTTCTTAACCAAGTGGTTTGGAATAAGCTGCTTTTGAGGAGAAGTTTCAGACTTCATCACCCACCGGTGTGATGGATTGTGATGGGCCACTATACATGGCTCAGGGATGTAGTTCCAGCCATTCTTCAGGGTCAATGCCTCCATGAAAATGTTGCCTTCTCTAGCTATTGCAATGATCTCTCCTCATTTTGAATTTGGGAAAAAAAAAAATAATTGTTCAGAACTCAATTCCAGACCAGCTTCCTCTAAATGGGCATTTGTGGTATAATATTTAGGAAAAAATTGGTTGATATAAAAAAAAAAAAAACTGTGTGTGCATTACAAATGTATGTTTTCCTCTCATGCAAGTAAAAGCTGAAAAAACTGCATTTACTTACTGCACAACTTATCAAGGACTTTCATGTATTAACACATTGTATGGATTTCCCAAAGAAGGGTATAATATTAGGTGTTTACTAACCACTGGTATTGAGAGAGGACAGGAATGGCATCTCTTATGATTTCCTAGAATATCATTCCTTAAAACATTTGGAAATGCCATTTAAGCCCCCCATTTGCCCTCAAATTACCTTTTTTTTTTTTAATTTAATCATATAACCTGAAAAATTTAGGAAAATAATCAAAGTTACCCAAACCGTTAGTAGTCTTTGATGTGTGAGGTTTCTAGGAAAACAATCACAGAATTGAAGGACTTAACAGGACTCAGAGAACCATTTCCTTCATGTTCACTCTGATGGATTGTGGAATGACATACCAAGCCTAGAAATGGTAAGCAGCTTACCAAACTTATTCAGGTAGCTACTCACTGAACGAGGATGAGAACCCAGCTCACTACTGGCAGCTCGTCCATCCATCACCTCTTAGAACAGCTCACACTGCATTGTCAGGAAAGGAACTGCCTTCTGGGGCAAAGATCCTGGAAAACCCTCCAGAACATATGGCACATGGTCAGAGGAACTGAGCCAGAAATGAACCTGGTCATCCTCTCTCCTCTTCCAGGAAGACGAGAAAGTTTTACTGCTTTTACTCACAGATGTCAACAAGCTAAACTTATGACTGACAAATGAAATTTGATTTGTACTTCAGGACTATGGGCTTCCCTGGTGACTCAGAGGTTAAAGTGTCTGCCTGCAATGCGGGAGACCTGGGTTCGATCCCTGGGTCAGGAAGATCCCCTGGAGAAGGAAATGGCAACCCACTCCCGTATTCTTGCCTGGAGAATCCCATGGATGAAGGAGCCTGGTGGGCTACATTCCACGGGGTTGCAAAGAGTCAGACGCGACTGAGCGACTTAACTTTCTAACTTTCTAACTTTCAGGTCTATAAAGCGCCTGAACAAAACAGTTATTGCTATGTGGTAAAAGGGGGAAAGTAAGGAGGACCACCCAGATTCACAGTTCTCAAAAAAAAAAAAAAAAACCACAGAAGGGTCTACAAAGTTTCAGGAAGAAAGGCTGACATGAATTGAGAGTTTGAGGAGTAAAAAGAGGGTAACCATGAAGTTTCTCAACGAAAACAAGAAATCAGATGGTGGATATTCGCATGGACATATAGTGTCTTGATTGATGACTAAATGGCAGCACTGTGTGAAAAACACATTTTTAAGTACACTGCCTTATTAATTCTCATAGTACCACTGTGTTATAGATCACGATGTGACTCCCTGTGACAGCATCACATGACAGAATGTTAGAAAGGCAAATTTTTGCCCCCCACTCTGGTATTTCTAAACGAGAAACCCAGCAATTGCCTGGTACACTTGACCCAAGCTCTCCAGGTGATTCCCACACATGCTGAAGTATAGAGTATCAGTGCCTTGTATCCATCCTAAAGACAGGAAATCTGCAGAAGAGGAAAGTTATTTAACATGCCCCGCGTTCCTAAGCTTGCATGTGGCACCTAAGACATCTGGACTCAGACCTTTCTTCTAAAACCCATACTCCAAATCAATATAATCTGTAAGCAACACAACCAGTACAGTCGTTCATCCTTCTCTGATAGAGTGCAGTTTTCTTTCATGATTCTCACTTTCATGGATATTTGGATCATAAGCAAACAAGGAATTAGGATGGAAACTGAACTATCACAGGAGGAAGGAAAGGGAACAAGGGAAAGAAGATAATAACGATGTCCTACAAGGCCACAGAAAGAGACAGCAGCAGCATCTGTTCACCTTCATGTAAACAGCTCATCAAGAGGGAGGTGATCAGCAAGGCAACTGGGGTGAAAATCCTGAAAGATGCCCCAGTCCCTCCCTGCCAGGTGCATGAACTGCTTTGGCAGGCAAACCACAGCACATGATAGATAATTGCGGGTTTACTCTACCGTGTCTGCCTTTTATTTTCATAAGGAATCCTTGCTATTTAGTGGAATTCACAGAGGAATCCATTACAGGCTGGCTACAAAGAACGCACAGTATTTATTCCTGTAATAAAAAGTCTAATTTTGCAATAACATGATGATCTTTGGAAAGCGCCGGCTGATGGAATCCAAGTCTGGCAAAATTAGCCTTTTTTGGTGCTGCTTATTATTATGGCACTTGTGAGAAGGGAGCAGAGGAGGAACTCGTGTGCCAAGAAAGCACTTTTACAAAACAAAACAAATTCTCTTTCACAGAATCCTAAAAATGGGGGTGGGGTGGGGNNNTGGGGTGGGGGTGGGGTGGGGAGATGGTAGGGAGAGGGGGATGGCCATCAGGCTGAGAGCACAGAAGCAGCAAGCGGATGGGCTTGTATTTAGTGTGGGCTGAGGCGCAGTGCATTCAACAGCAGCGATGTGCCCTTGGCAAGGGTACTGAGCAGTTTGCCACCTGGTCCTAGGTCTCTCTTCCTGAGCCACAGGCAGGTGCCTGGCGACATTACTACGCCTGTGATCTCCCAGCCTCCTCTGTGACTGAGGCAAAACCAACCCTCATTTAGTGACACATAAGCAAATTAGGTTTTAGGATGGAAAACGTATTACCCCAGAGTTTATCTCCTACAATCACTCAGTTTACAGGTAGCTGACAGGTTATCAAAGACACCACCATCACATTAAATCAGGACTCTCGGGTGTCTTTTCCTTTCCTTTCCCCATACCTACATCGAAGAACATTGTTTTACACGTCACCACTTACCCACAGTACAGTGTTATAGCAGCTACCTAGAGCACATTAAAGTTGTACTATAGACCCAGAATACATCATTTCATCAGTCTAAATTCCCTGGTATTAATTGATTAGGATAGCAGGTGCTTCTTTCATGATCTGAAAGATGTTTTTAAATTAAAATTCTTAGTCTGACAAAAAAACAGCTGTATACCTCTTTCCTAAAATCTGCCAGGTCTAGACTGAAAACAACTTATTTTTCTCCTCCTATCCAAGCCTCCAGAGGCATTATCTACAAACGTGGTTGCCTTGTTTCTTAAATAATGGTTTGGTGCTGGAAGAATTTAATAAGCGTGCTGCAAAGCCTTTGTTCTGATTACATGAACAGGAAACTGATCTGTTGAGACTGCATCAAAAAATAACACTCCAATTAACCCTGAGATTCCAGGAGCTGTGAGAAGCAGCCACATTTGATAAATCCCCACTGAAACACAAACTCCACTTGCTACCAATATGCGTGGGCATTCTAAATGTGAACCAGAAATGACTAACTACTCCCCAACTAGAAAGAGCAAACATTATAAAACACCTAAACTACTAATTAAAACATAAATCAAAATAAAAAATCAGCTTACCTCTTCTTTACTTTCTCACACATACCTACCATAGCACCCAGTTTTAGAAAATAAGTTATTAACATTTCATAGACCCTTATTTGGTGAAAGTACATAGTAGAGCCTTATGATTTAGCATGACTAAGTATTAGTCCACTGTGTAAAATTCTGAAATTGGTAAACTCAAATTGTCTTAGATTTTATCCATCAACATGAAAATGAATGACTGAATGACTGATGCTTAATTTATATATATCTGTTCAGTTCAGTTGCTCAGTTGTGTCCAAACTTTGCAACGCCATGAAATACAGCATGCCAGGCCTTCCTGTCCATCACCAACTCCCAGAGTCCACCCAACCCCATTTCCATTGAGTCGGTGATGCCATCCAACCATCTCATCTTCTGTCATCCCCTTCTCCTCTTGCCCTCAATCTTTCCCAGCATCAGGGTATTTTCAAAGAGTCAGCTCTTCACATCAGGTGGCCAAAGTATTGGAGTTTCAGTTGCAACATCAGTCCTTCCAATGAACACCCAGGACTGATCTCCTTTAGAATGGACTGGTTGGATCTCCTTACAGTCAAAGGGAGTCTCAACAGTCTTCTCCAACATCACAGTTCAAAAGCATCAATTCTTCGGTGCTCAGCTTTCTTTATAGTCAACTCTAACATCCATACATAACTACTGGAAAAACCATAGCCTTGACTAGGGGGACATTTGTTGACAAAGTAATGTCTCTGCTTTTTAATATGCTGTCTATGTTGGTCATAACTTTCCTTCCAAGGAGTAAGTGTCTTTTAATTTCATGGCTGCAGTTACCATCTGCAGTGATTTTGGAGCCCCCAAAAATAAAACCAGCCACCGTTTCCACTGTTTCCCCATCTATTTCCCATGAAGTGATGGGACTGGATGGTATGATCTTAGTTTTCTGAATGTTGAGCTTTAAGCCAAATTTTTCACTCTCCTCTTCACTTTCATCAAGGGGCTCTTTAGTTCCTCTTCACTTTCTGCCATAAGGGTGGTGTCATCTGCATACCTGAGGTTATTGATATTTCTCCCAGCAATCTTGATTCCAGCTTGTGCTTCCTCCAGCCCAGCACTTCTCATGATATACTCTGCATATAAGTTAAATAAGCAGGGTGACAATATACAGCCTTGATGTACTCCTTTTCCATGGTGAAGAATAAATGCTATGTTTGTTTGCCTGCTCACTGAGAGAGGTAATACCTGAATTTTGCTTGTCAAAACTTCTGTGCAGGTCATAGCAATTAGTTTCCACCAGTTATAATTAGAAATCACTGTGACTGATTTCATCAGTAATTATTCATAGCATCTAAGTTGAGATCATGGCATCCAGATCCATCACTTGATAACAAATAGATGGGGAAACAATGGAAACAGTGACAGACTTTGTCTTGGGGGAATCCAAAATCACTGCAGATGGTGAATGCAACCATGAAATTAAAAGATGCTTGCTCCTTGGAGGAAAAGTTATGATCAACCTAGACAGCATACTGAAAACTAGAGACATTACTTTGTCAACAATCTAATCTTGTCAAAGCTATGGTTTTTCTGGTAGTCATGTTTGGATGTGAGAGTTTGACTATAAAGAAAGCTGAGAATCAAAGAATTGATGTTTTTGAACTGTGATGTTGGAGAAGACTCTTGAGAGTCCCTTGGACTGCAAGGAGATCTAACCAGTCCATCCTAAAGGAAGTCAGCCCTAAATATTCATTGGAAGGACTGATGCTGAAGGTGAAGCTCCAATACTTTGTCCACCTAATGTGAAGAACTGACTCCTTGGTAAAGACCCTGATGCCGGGAAAGATTGAAGGTGGGACGAGAAGGGGACAATAGAGGATGAGATTGTTGGATGGCATCACCGACTCAATGGACAAGAGTTTGAACAAGCTCTAGGAGTTGGTGATGGACAGGCAAGCCTGGCATGCTGCAGTGCATGCAGTTGCAAAGAGTCAGACATGACGGAGGGACTGAATTGAACTGAACTGAGGTTGAGTCAATAGTTCAATTCATTAACACTTCTGATAAAGCACAGCTCAGTTAAAAAGAGTTCAGTTAACTTGATTTGTTGATTTGCTTGTTCTTCAGTTCAGTCACTCAGTTGTGTCCAGCTCTTTGCTACCCCATGGACTGCAGCACACCAAGCCTCCTTGTCCATCACCAACTCCCAGAGTTTATTCAACTTCATGTCCATTGAGTAGGTGATGACATCCAACAGTCTCATCCTTTGTCATCCCCTTCTCCTCATACCTTCAATCTTTCCCAGCATCAGGGTCTTTTCAAATGAGTCAGTTCTTTGCGTTAGGTGGCCAAATTATTGGACTTTCAGCTGTAATGTCAGTCCTTCCAATGAATTTTCAGGACTGATTTCTTTTAGGATGGACTAGTTGGATCTCCTCGCAGTCCAAGGGACCATCAAGAGTCTTCTCCAACACCACAGTTCAAAAGCATCCATTCTCCTGTGCTCAGATTTCTTTCCAACTCTCACATCCATATATGACTACTGGGAAAACAGTAGCCTTGACTAGATGGACCTTTGTTGACAAAGTAATGTCTCTGCTTTTTAATGTGCTGTCTAGGTTGATTGTAACTTTGTTTCTAAGGAGTAAACATCTTAATTTCATGGCTGCAGTTACCATCTGCAGTGATTTTGGATACCCCAAAAAATAAAATCTGTCACTGTTTCCCCTGTTTCCCCATCTATTTGCCATGAATTGATGGGACCAGATGCCATGATCTTCGTTTTCTGAATGTTGAGCTTTAATCCAACTTTTTCACTCTCCTCTTCACTTTCATCAAGAGGCTCTTTAGTTCTTCTTCACTTTCTGCCATAAGGGTGGTATCACCTATATATATGACGTTATTGATATTTCTCCCAGCAATCTTGATTCCAGCTTGTGTTTCATCCAGCCAAGCACTTCTCATGATGTACTCTGCATATAAGTTAAATGAGTAGGATGACAATATACAGCTTGTCGCTTTTCACATACTTCCATCCTCCCCAGCC
The DNA here is from genome assembly GCA_006410935.1 of Redunca redunca. Classification (NCBI taxonomy): domain Eukaryota; kingdom Metazoa; phylum Chordata; class Mammalia; order Artiodactyla; family Bovidae; genus Redunca; species Redunca redunca. The sequence goes on along the minus strand of SJYQ01105292.1, from coordinate 233,154 downwards.
TTTGCTTTAATTCTTTCCATCACTTTGACCTTCCCTGCTGCCTTCCATGGAACATGATTGCCTTCAGTAAGATTTTAGAGATAAAAAGGATATCTTGATTTCCTAAATTCTTTTCAGATCCCTTGCATATTGTCAGGTCTGTGGACCCTGTGTAAGTGCTTATAATAGAATAGTCATGAAGAAAGGAACCCAAGTGTTGTGTTTCAGAACAAGCTTTCAGCCATCTCTTGGAAGCATCCATTCTACATCTGAAGCCATTTAATGGAAAAGACATACAAAGGAATATGATGTATTAGTTACTTGATAACTAATGTCCTTTTAAGGCTTCCAACTCTACCCCACTGCATACACATACTAATACACACACACTCCCACACACACAGAGTAAAATACCTTAGAATGATAAAAAAAAATTGGTAACTTGTTATTCACATTATTGAAATTATACTTATTTATATTTCCTACAGATTCCAGATATTCTATGAGATCATGACCTGAGAAGTTTTTAAAATCTCTATTTAGAGAAGCTATAAACACTACAGAGTATTTGTCATTTCTTTAATTAGGAAGGATTAAAGCAACCAGTGGTCAGTAAGATGAATGCAAGTCTTGATGCAAACAACTGATTCAGAAAAGGGGGAATCTTTCAACTTCATGAATCTTCCTGGACAAGATTAAGAAATTTGCAGTTTCTTTAAGGCTAGAAGAAATTCAATGGTGAATAAATAAACACTCCGGTAATGCTTTTTGTGACTCTGCTCTAATGTAATCACAACAGAAAGCTATTTAAGAGAGCATAAACTTTTAAAGTCATTGTGCTGTTCTATTTCCCATATTCTTGTTCTGCAACAGCAGTGCTCTTTAACTGTTCATCCTGCCACCCACACAGTAACTTATTCATGTGTAAAGGTTAAACCTGCATAATTATGGTAGAAATGCATAAAAGCTACAAGACTGATGTGCTCAGCACATAATATTGGAGGGGGAAAGGGACGGTTTTCACATATGGAACAAGAACTAGAGATAGTGACAGAGACAGAGAAAGACTCTGCATTAGATGAAACTGACTCTATAAAAAATATAAGTTTATGATTCTGCATCTGTTAATGGCTAGGTACCAACTAGACAAATCCATACTTAGGACAGGAAGGAAGTTTTGCTTCCAAGCTATTCAAACACCATCCCTCTAAGGACAACTCATGATAACATCTATGATACTTTTAACTCACACAATGTATGCTGTTCATAGGAAAGATTGATGCCGATGATTTTGCTTAGAATTTTTATGAAAGGCACTCATTCAGACTCATAGGAAGCACAAAACAAATGGTAGCTGAATGAAATAAAATTTATCTGGTGAATAATTATGTTCAAGGTATAAAGTTGGTTTGGTTTAAACTAAAAACATACATTTGGGGAGAGTTCCTTAAAATTTATTAAATTCTGTAAAAGAGGCATTGCCAATGAATTGGGAATTGGCCCTGAAAAATGTAACTTCCCAGAAAGGGAATATAGATCAGTCAGTAGTTGAAAACCATTTGTAGAGCAGAAATTTCAATTGCTAAATCACATTCTTACAAAAAATATGAAATCAGTGTCTTGAATATAACATATGCCTTGTAGCTTAAAGAAGATTCTGATGAGAGGTTAGGTGTTTATATTATTCATCCTTACATACGACTCTGTTTGCTTTTTAAAAAGTCTTTAATGGCATAACCTCAGATAATTTCTATAACTATGATCCTAGCAGCACCAACATATTTCATGAATAGATGACTATTCTCTTTATAGAAACTGGATGATAACTCTCAACACTTTGGTATGACATTCACGGATTTCTTAGAACTGGTTCACGAGAGAGAACGGAAAGGTAAGAACATATAACCTGAAGATATATGTTAGGGTTANGGATGATAACTCTCAACACTTTGGTATGACATTCACGGATTTCTTAGAACTGGTTCACGAGAGAGAAAGGAAAGGTAAGAACATAGAACCTGAAGATATATGTTAGGGTTACAAGAGAATTACAGTTTATTTAATATACTATACCTATATTATATCTGATACCAAATAAACTGTCAGTTAAAGCCTCATTTTGCAAGTAAGGAAATTGATGCTCACAAAAGAATCAAGTTTAGGCCTAAATGCCACTTCTGACTCTTTGTTCAAAACATATTTCCATGTTTATTTTTGAACTGGAAAATTGCAATCAGAGTCAGTTGTGTCCAAAAGATTTGGAGGCAAAATTCTCAAGATTCTTGGTCAGTAGGCATGTCTGTAAGCCCACCGCTCATTCTTACCTAACTTCTATTCCCTCTTCTACCTAACTTAAGCCACTGAAATTTATGTCTGTGAGAGTCAATCTTCTTGTAGAAGTTTTGGGCCACTTCTGTAACTAGAATTATAGTCCTACCTATACACAGAGACATCATGGGCTTAGGAATACCTTTAGAATATTTCCTCACTTATGCAGCATTCACAAAAGCTTGAATATATGGACTTAAATGAGGAAAGTTAATGTTGACGAAGATGCTAATAATGAAACACATGTTCCAGCCACTGTGTTAAGCACACAGTCATCATACCACCTCTATTATAACTTCTCATTTACAATGGAAACCAAGATGTAGAAAGGTTAAGTAAGTGCATGTTAGGATACAGCTTTAAATCCAGATATGAGTGATTTATATGCCCTACACCATTAGAAAATATTGCTACTCCAGTGGGGAAACCAGAGAGACAGTCCTTATCCTCAAGTCCAGCTGACTCAATGGAAATATCCTCAGAAATCCTCCTCCTGATGCTCTTTCTCCCAAAGAATCAGACATGTTCTTATTTATCAAGAAGTTTTCTTGAAAGCCAGAGAGTGGGATATTGTTCTTAATAAGAGAGGAACAGGAAGAAAAAAAAAGAACATAATTAGGGTCACTGATGAGGTATCTATTGAATTACCCAAATTCCCATCACTTTCTAATTTAGGTATCTTCTCACAAATAATTATATATGCCACATTTAATATATGCAGTATGCATATATGTGTTTCCCTGGTGGCTCAGATGGTAAAGAATCTGCCTGCAGTGGGGGAAACCTGGATTTGATCCCTGGGTTGAGAAGATGCCCTGGAGAAGGAAATGCAACCCACTCCAGTATTCTGGCCTGGAGAAGTTCATGGGCTATACAGTCCATGGGGTCACAAAGAGTCGGACACAGCTGAGTGACTTTCACTTACCAGTATTCTTGCCTGGAGAATTTCATGGACAGAGGAGCCAGTCAGGCTACAGTCCATGGGGTCGCAGAGTCAGACATGACTGAGCGACTAACACTTATGCATATATAAACATTCTTTACTGTTTAACATTTATCTGAGCTCTAAATTCTTCTATTCTCAAAATGATCACCAAATTAGCGTGCACCTTTATTAAGCACACTTACTAGCAACATGTGGCTGCAGAGAAAATAAATACAAGTTTAGGCAAAATGCTAGTATGCAACCATGAGAATGGAAATGAAATGCTTAACTTTTTCAAGAAGGTTTCGGTATTAAATTAAGACTCCCTGAATTTTGTAACTGATTTGGTTATATTGAAAATTCAATAAATTCCTGAAGACAGAGAATTCTTCATCTCATTTCAGACAAATCTCCCCAGATTTTATTTTGTCAGTCAAATTGTATCTCAAATTATTTCTGTTGAACTATTGTTTAAGTGTAAGGACATTCATTGATGTGCCGCCTAGCTCTTCTGAAGGACTGGAGTCTGGTGGAAGAAAAGAACACTGGGTCACCGTTCTTGATCAGTAACATATGTATGGATTTTCAGCAGAACCAGATTCTCTCACCAACAAGCTGACATTCAATGGAACTAAAAAAAGGCTCTTCTTTTTTAATATTATCTTTTTATGAATATTAACTGTGAATGAAGACACTTGCTTTTGATACATTGTACTTAGCACTGTCACAGAAGTAATGCACAGTAATACACTCAAATAATGCAGGATACTGGGAATAACTAAAATTTAAAAAATAATATTGACATCCTACCTATTTGACATTTTGTGCTGTCGCTCTTCTAAGCTTTACATGAATTGCTTCATTTAATCTCCACAACTACTCTTGAAGATAGTACGTTTAGATCCTCATTTTATACATTATCAAA
>SJYQ01105292.1:145110-221886 GCA_006410935.1 Redunca redunca | reverse complement strand
TATATATATTATACTCTTAAAAGTTAACACACATTAAGTGTTCTCAGAGATTTGTGTATAATGTCATTTAATCCTTGCAACTACCTTTCAAGGTAAGTAATATCATTACAGTTATTTTAAATGAGACACAGAAAAGTTAAATAATTTTCTAAAGTCATCAGCTATATGTTAGCAAACTCTGACTTTGCACTCAATCTGGCTGAATGTATGTTCTTAAAATCAACATTATGAAGGTGAAAGAGGAGAGTAAAAAAGCTGGCTTAAAACTCAACATCCAAAAAAAGAAGATCACGGCATCCAGTATCATGACTTCATGGCAAATAGATGGGGAAACAATGGAAACAGTGAGAGACTGTATTTTCTTGGGCTTCAAAATCACTGCAGCCATGAAATTAAAAGATGCCTGCTCGTTGGAAGAAAAGCTATGACAAACCCAGACACCGTATTAAAAAGTAGAGAAATTACTTTGCTGACAAAGTAATGCCAACAAAGGTCCGTATAGTCAAAGCTATGGTTTTTCCAGGAGTCATGTATGGATGTGAGAGTTGGACCATAAAGAAGGCTAACATGAAAGAATTGATGCTTTTGAACTGTGGTGCTGGAAAAGACTCTTGAGAGTCCCTTGGACTGCAAGGAGATCAAACCAGTCGATCCTAAAGGAAATCAATCCTGAATATTCAAGGGAAGGACTGATGCTGAAACTGAAGCTCCAGTACTTTGGCCACCTGATGCAAAGAGCCGACTTATTAGAAAAGACCCTGATGCTGGGAAAGATTGAAGGCAGGAGGAGAAGGAAATGACAGAGGACGAGATGGTTGGATGGCATCACTGACTCAATGGACTTGAGTTTAAGCAAGCTCCGGGAGATGGTGAAGGACAGGGAAGCCTGCTGTCCATGGGGTCGCAAAGTGTAGGACATGACTGAGCAACTAAACAAAACTCTGTAGAAAGGTAGAGATGGCAGAAAGATGGGGAAAGAAAGAGCCCTTAAGTAAAAAGTTTCAGAGTTAGACAATTTATTGGAATATTTGTCTTTATGCAGCCAGATTGAAAATTCATTAAAACCTGTGTTGACATATATACCATAGGTGATTTAGTATTGGGTGATACGTGTGAAAAACTTCACTTTATTTTTGTTGTTGTACTATTCCCCTGAAAGGGAGGCCAATTTGTAAATATATGTTAGGTTTCCTCATTGTTTTTAATGTTGTTCATATATAGTCATAGAACATTAGAGCTAAAAAAATATCTTAGGAATCATCTAGAAAAATCTAGCTTATAAAGAGGCCTAGAGTGTTCAAGTAGTGATCTGCAGTAACAGACCAAGTTAGTGACTGAACCAAGATTAGAATCTAGATCTTAAAACATCTAGCCCCTTGTTTATTGTGAAAGTGAGAGTCGCTCAGTGGTGTCCGACTCTTTGTGAAACCATGAAGTATAGAGTCCATTCTCCAGGCCAGAATACTGGAGAGGGTAGCTGTTCCCTTCTTCAGGGGATCTTCCCAATCCAGGAATTGAAACAAGGTCTCCGGCACTGTAGGCAGTTTCTTTACCAGCTGAGCTACCAGGGAATCCCCCTTGATTTTTTTCTGATTTCTTTGAGTTTATTGTAATACATCTTACATACACACACACACACACACACACACACACACACACACACACACACATATATATATACATAAATATATTTCATAAAAATGTACTTGAAAATAATAGTGTTTTTAATGTTTAAAGTACTAATTCACGATTTGAAACTTAAACTACTTTAGCAGAGTGTCATCCTTTCTCAGCACTTCAACACTTACTGGGCATCTTCTATGTGCATATTTGTTCTTTCATATCCCTACAAAGCTATAAATCAGCCTACCTGATTGTAAAGACCCTATAGAGACCTGGAGGAGCTCGGCATGGGTTCTTCTGAAAGCCCAACCTGACCTGCCCTCGGCTGAGCCCAGGAAGGGGCCTAGTTGGAGAGAACAAAGTTCAAGCCTTAAGGGAGACAGTGTGTAGTGTGCCTGAAAATGAGGATAAGAGGAGACAGAGCTAAGTTGACAGCTCTAGCTCCTTTTGTCTGAACCACCCCCAGGTTGTAGGTACAAAGCACGGGCACTGTCATGCTTGGGGAAAGAGAACTAAGCATCAGCACATCCACCACAGATCTGACTAAGACACTCATTCTTCAGAGCTATCATGGGAGTAACCAACGTCCTGCACCTCCCATGCTAGATAATGACCTTCTTTTCAAAAGTTTATGCCTTTGAGCTCTACAGACTGTGAATCACCAACCACCATATCACTTCATTTTTCTTTTAAACTCTGCATTACTTCATTGTTGACTGGCTTTGCAATGTACAGAGCTCCCTTATGAGTTCCCTTCCATATAATTCCTACAAGAGCCAAAGACCTGCAGTGAGCAAGAGCTATTACTCCACTTACAGATAAAGAAATTGTCTGAGCTCTACACTCATGCTCAGAAGACCAGAGCCGAGTCTGGCTCTCCAGCTAATTAACTTTAGCAAATCACATCATCTCCCTGGGATCATTTCTTCCTTTTCTGTGTGTTTTTAATCCTAACATTTTAATCTAGGATTTCTAAGTTGATAGTATAGTTGTGATATCATTACCCATTATCTCTCTTCTCATTGGGACGGGGAGGAAATACAGGCATATGCCGTCAATGTTTATATTTGACGCCATCTTAATCTTTGAATTCTGCACACATTGTAATTATAGCCCTAACAACATTCTTTGCTTCTCATTTCTTTTTTTTTTTTTTGCTTCTAGATGAAAAGAGGACATGATTGTGGTAGATTATAGCTAGCTTTAACCAGTTCTGTTCCATCTCTTGTCCATATGCAAACCTTATATTTGCAAGGTAACTGTAACACAAATTTTTTCCATAGCTTCTTTTCATTTAGCATCACATCAGTCCTATACTTGCTAGTCCCATCTCTTCTGACTACATAATTTTACAACTAGTTAATGCATTATAATCCAATTAACTATTTCTCATTGTTGGACATTAAGATTATTTACAACCTTTTATTAGTTGTTATTCTAAGCAGTTCTGAAATGCCTATATTCACATCTGACATATATACATATATATATATATATATATATACACACCATTTTTCCACTAGACAAAAATCAACTTATAATTTTATGAAATTATATGTATAATATATAGAGAGAGTACTAAAAAGGTAAGTAAAACCTTAATACCAAAAGTAGACATATCAAGGAACGATTTTTCTCAAGTTCTTTGGGATCTTACTGGTTGGTATTTGAGAAAAATAATCAGGTGCATTCACCATTTTTGAAATATATTTCCTTGAAGTAAATTCCTAGAAGTGGAATTAACAGGTAAAAGGCTCTGACCATTGATCAGTTCAGTTCAATCCCTCAGTCATGTCTGATTCTTTTCGACCCCACGGACTGTAGCACACCAGGCCTCCCTGTCCATCACCAACTGCTGGAGTTTACTCAGACTCATGTCCATTGAGTCAGTGATGCCATCCAGCCATCTCATCCTCAGCCATTCCTTTCTCCCACCTTCAATCTTTGCCAGCATCAGGGTCTTTTCAAATGAGTCAATTCTTCGCATCAGGTGGCCAAAGTATTAGAGTTTCAGCTTCAGCATCAGTCCTTCCAATGAATATTTAGGAATGATTTCTTTTAGGATGGACTGGTTGGATCTCCTTGCAGTCCAAGGGACTCTCAAGAGTATTAAATAAATTAACAGGTTCTTTTACAAAGCAAAATAATAATTCAAAAATTTGAATTCTTGCTAAAGAATCATGCTTGCCCATCTGCAAAGTTAAAAATCACTTATAGTTCTTGAGAATCTTCAGAAGCAAGGACTTCCCTTGTCAAGTCTTAGGGAAGTAGAAGAGCTCTATTATATGTCACTCAGTGGCTCTAAATAAAGACTCATTCTCTATGTTTAATAGTAAAATGTGATTAACTAACTTAACACAGTGAGTTCATCATGATAGAAAATCATAAGTGAGTGACTTGCTTTTCTTGGGTTCTCACAAAATCAGGCCTTGAAATAGGCACAATTTATCTGAGAGCCAAAGGAAGCATAAGTGGTAAAAGTGAGACTGTGAATGCAGGGAGTCAATAAAAGGTGTGTTAATTAGTAAGTGATACTTAGGGGCTAAATCTCCAATGGGACTCTTCAGGCGTCTAGTAACATGTATTATACTACCCAATTATCTCATAGAAGTTTGGGAAGCTGGAATATTTGTCTTCCAAATTCAGTGAGGTTACCTTGGATATGTTGTATTCCAGCATTTCTAGGGTGTTCTGCTTTCCTGGAACTGAAGAAATCTACCAAGCAGAGAAACAAAGATACAGACTTTTATGGTGAGATGCTACCAGGGTGTTCAGGAAGTGTACGTCAATTAAAGCTACTGGTAAACTTAGAGGTGGATGAGAAGATGTAAAACAGGTCATCATCAAAAGCAACTGCTACATCTTGGGGAGAATATCATGCTAAGAGTGTTGAATCCAATGGAAGAATTGGTCTAAGAACCTATCTTCTTCCTCTAGGAGTTTATCAAGCCTAAAGTATGCTCTGGACACTGTACTGTGGTCGGAAACAAGAGATTTTATACTACAGAGTTGACATAAATGTAAATGTACCAATTGAGCCAAAGACTTGGAAATAGGATATTCTGGTTAATAGAATTTTCAAGTTAAACAATAAATAAGTTAAACACTCTGGTTTTAACACTTACAAAAATAGTCTTCCAGAGTTAAACTGTTTTGTTTGAATAAGAACACTTCAATAAATGTGAGTGAATAGTTGTTTCATGTTTAATACCTTGTAAGGCATGAAATTAAAAGACGCTTTTACTCCTTGGAAGAAAAGTTATGATCAACCTAGATAGCATATTCAAAAGCAGAGACGTTACTTTGCTAACAAAGGTCCGTCTAGTCAAGGCTATGGTTTTTCCTGTGGTCATGTATGGATGTGAGAGTTGGACTGTGAAGAAGGCTGATCACCAAAGAATTGATGCTTTTGAACTGTGGTGTTGGAGAAGACTCTTGAGAGTCCCTTGGACTGCAAGGAAATCCAACCAGTCCATTCTGAAAGAGATCAGCCCTGGGATTTCTTTGGAGGGAATGATGCTAAAGCTGAAACTCCAGTACTTTGGCCACCTCATGCGAAGAGTTGACTCATTGGAAAAGACTCTGATGCTGGGAGGGATTAGGGGCAGGAGGAGAAGGGGATGACAGAGGATGAGATGGCTGGATGGCATCATGGACTCGATGGACGTGAGTCTGAGTGCTCTCCGGGAGTTGATGATGGACAGGGAGGCCTGGTGTGCTGAGATTCATGGGGTCGCATAGAGTCAGATACGACTGAGCGACTGAACTAACTAACTAAGGCATTAATGTAACCTTTCTGAGACTCAATTATTTTAGTTCACGGGCTAAGGATAGAAAGAAAAGAGGCAACAGAGGATGAGATGGTAGCATGGCATCACCGACTCAATGGACTTGCTGCTGCTGAGTTGCTTCAGTTGTGCCCGACTCTGTGTGACCCCATAGCTGAGTTTGAGTAAACTCAGGGAGATAGTGAAGGACAGGGAAGCCCGGCATGCTGCAGTCCATGGGGTCACAAAGCATCTGAAATGACTAAGTGACTGAACAACAACAACGAAGGACAGAAAAAATATATGGGACTCTTGAGTTGAATGTGATTATGTGAATTAAGTCTAGGATACATCCTCAGTTTTTAACATCTCCTTATCAAGTCTTCCTTTATTGACTTTTGCTTATTTTTTAATAAGCAAAATGTATAGGCATCAGAGAGGGTAAATGAGAAGTCATACTTATCATATATTACTTCTTTAAGATTTTATTCTGCTAAGCTAATAATAAATAGAAATACTTAGAATTCGACCTGTTCTCTGAGCAAGAATCCAAAGACAAATTAGAAAAGTTAGTAGAAATAATTTGAAAGAAAGGATGGTTGGTTTTTTTTGGCTTGAGCAAATTAAACTAAAAATATTCAACATATTTAAAAAAAAAGATAACTCATCCCAACAGAAAGAAAACTGGTCAGAAAATAATTACAGGAAAATCATAATGGCAAGAGAAAAGTTGGCTGTGCCTCTCCCAGCTCCACAAGAGGAGAGGGAATGTAGGTCAGTGCAGTGTGAATATTATATTGCTATTTAAAAAGCTATCCCTGCTGTGGAGATGGACATATCAGGCTGTTTTTGTCTCACCCCATTAAGCTTAAAATCATCAAACTGATTCTCCTTTCTCTAATTCCATACTAATCAAGCAACCTTCTATCTGATTATAATTTGGTTTCCCACACTGGCCTGCCTACAGTGAGAGAATGTGCTGTCCATGCTGATGCAAGTATTCCAGTGCACAGGGGACTATAGTTCTCATTGAAAATTAATACATTAGCATTCTTATCTAACAATTTTTTCATGAGATATGGAGCTCCTTTAGTGATGATGTAACCTGGTTTATAAGCCCAGAAGATGAAGGGCCACAGATATTTTACCCCCACAGGATGTCTTCTCCTTCGGGCTTCTCAGGGCATAGTCATCCAACCCCTCTCCCTAAATTCCAACAACCCTCTTTGTTAAAGCTTACCATTCAAAACATCTTTCTGCTGTTGATCTTGACCGTTAGCCTAAAAACTGCCACAGGTAAGTTGAATCCTCAAAAACTTCTACTGCAAAATTTCAAAAGGCCTCTATCCCTCATTATTACTTATCTTAATAATATTTCACTGATGATATGGGGAAAAAAAGGAAGTGATGTGTTTTTCCTTCCTGGACACCATTTCTGACATGATTCAGCAACCTCACTCAAAGCTTCAGTTCCAAAGTTCCTAAAATAAGGGAAATTCATGTAAGGAAGGGGCATATGAGAGACCACATGGTAGGTCAGGTGAATGTTTGAGATCAGAGACTCTGGAATATCACTGCCAATATTTTAATTCTGGCTTCACTAAATGTGATCTTTACCAAGATGCATGAGCTTTTCTATGCTTTAGTTGCTACATCTGTAAAATGGGGGCATAAATAGCAACTATCTCATAGGATTACGAGAATGAAATCAAGTTTATATAAAATAATCACATTGCCATGCTATGCTTAATCGCTCAGTTCAGTTCAGTTCAGTCACTCAGTCGTGTCCGACTCTTTGTGACCCCATGCATTGCAGCACACCATGCCTCCCTGTCCATCACCAACTCCCGGAGTTCACTTAGACTCATATCCATCGAGTCCATGATGCCATCCAGCCATCTCATCCTCTGCCGTCCCCTTCTCCTCCTGCCCCTAATCCCTCCCAGCATCAGAGTCTTTTCCAATGAGTCAACTCTTCACATGAGGTGGCCAAAGTACTGGAGTTTCAGCTTTAGCATCATTCCCTCCAAAGAAATCCCAGGCCTGATCTCTTTCAGAATGGACTGGTTGGATCTCCTTGCAGTCCAAGGGACTCTCAAGAGTCTTCTCCAACACCACAGTTCAAAAGCATCAATTCTTTGGTGATCAGCCTTCTTCACAGTCCAACTCTCACATCCATACATGACCACTGGAAAATCCATAGCCTTGACTCATCTCCAATTCTTTGTGACCCCATGGTCTGTTGCCCACCAGGTTTCTCTGTTTATGGGCATTCTCCAGGCAAGAATACTGGAGTGGGTTGCCATGCCTTCCTCCACGGGATCTTCCCAACCCAGGGATCAAATACAGGTTTCCCACATTGCAGGCAGATTCTTTACTGTCTGAGCTACCAGAAAGCCCAAATAACCACATACCACATAATTTTCACACATTTAAAAAAAACTTATTATATTCACCAGATGTATTAAACTAGTGGCCTAGAAATCCATATGCAAGAACTTGACCTACACATGTTACGGACCTTGGATGCAAGTCTGAAACACTCTATTCTGGGCAGATACAGTAATGCAATAGTAACTTTGAGCTGTTAAATCCACATGAGAAGACTACTTGATCATGCTCTGGGATTTCAGCTGGATCTAGGGCAGAGTATGTAGACATAAGATTTATGGAATCAGTATGTTGAAATATACTCCCAGATCTCCAAAGGAGCACTTTCTAACTGTCTTGATCCACAGACCTGAAACTACTCTTTCAGGTCCAGGGAGAGAACCAGAAGGGCAAGTCACTATGAGACTTGTTGAGCTTTAAAGTTTCTTCTAATTCTCAGATTCAGACTCAACCATGTCTGTTCATGAACATCCATGCAATTAACCTTATTCCTTACTGGTCACTGGTCTCAGAGCTGAAGCCCTGTGCCAGTCAACAGATTCTCCAAGAGAATAACAAATCTGATGGCCTGCTATCTGTTAGGGTTATGTTTATTCCCACAACTTTGCAACTCAAAAGCACAATGTTTTAGACTAGTGCTACTTAAACATTTTATCAGTTGTTGGGCAAGAAAAGCTTGAAGTAACTTTTATGTTCAGTCGGTCAGTAGTGTCTGACTCTGCAGCCACGTGAACTGTAGCCCACCAGACTCCTCTGTCTATGGAATTTTCCAGGCAAAAAAAAACTGGAGCAGGTTGCCAATTCTTCAAGACCCACACACTAAACCCATGTCTCCTGCATTGGCAGGTAGATTTTTTACCACTAGAGCCACTTAGGAAGCCCCATTTTATCTTACCCTATAGAATTTTATTGCCACTTTACAAAATAGTTTATATTAGAAGGGGTGTGTTTAAACAATAATAATTCTCTTAGCATTTTTTGGACTTGTATGCATAATTGCCAAGAACCATTATTCCATAGGTCTACAAATGAAATATATAGCTTATTTGGACATTTTCAGGTGATAGAGGGTAAAGTAACTAAAAATACAAATGCTCTGTCTTTCCGCATTACTATGTGTTACATGCAGTCTTTCAGCAAGGTTGCTCTAGGTCTAGTCTTACGTATTAAACCTGAAGGATGTCAGTTGTACTGGACACTTGCCATATTCAATGTGATAGAAAGTTTTTTAAGATTGGTAATGATGATTCTTGTTATAATGTGCTATCCTGTCTCAACTGAGGGAAACAATTACCTTTCAGTCTCATGTAAATAGCTGTCTTTCATATGAAAGACATTATGTCTTTCATAATTCAGACTTGTGCACCCACCTTTATAAACTGCAGTATTACTTTTGTGCACTAAAGGCAAATGTCTTCAGGATTTCTTAATCTACAAGCAGGTTTGGAAGCCCTGTTTTAAAAATATGGTCAGCAAATGCCAAAAATATTTTAACAGAGGTATTTATTCTTACTACTCTTGTTAAGAAAAGCAATATGCTTGCGTGCTAATGTGTCTAGATTTTACACTTGCTGGACCTAAGTCATTTTGTAAAATTCACAGGAAATACAATTTTTTGGAAGAGTAGTAGTTTGGGAATAAGAAGAAGATGAGCCAGAAGATGTTTAGCTTATCATTCTAAGCATCTGTGACTCTAACATCTTCTAAATTCCTACCTAGCTCTTCTTAAATTCTAGGTCCACCAAGATGTCTTTCTTGCATAAATGGAAATGATCTTACAGATAAAATCTATCAGCAGTTCAATACTATTTCAAAAATAGTTAGTTTTTGTTTTTGTAAATCAGTGGCCTCTGTAAACAGCACCAGAAGGTATATGTAATCCCCAAATTTCTCTTTAAAGAACAGCTGGACATTTACCATTAAGATGGGCTTGCTTGGTTGAGCACTGTTGTTCCCCCATGAAGAGTACACGTCACACAAAAAGGAGCAAAACTACTGCTAACAGCTTGGTGAGTGTGTTGGTCTACTCAACTAACATTGTCTATTACATGCCAAGTACTGAACTGGTAGGAAGATGATATTCTTAGTTGGTATGGATATGCCTTCCCCTGAAATATCTAGCTCATTTTACTACTGCAAAAGCAGGATCCAGGTACAAACCTTGTATGTAGAAACTCACTCTGGTATAGAGACAGAGCAGGCTTCATTTAAACCCAATTTATCAACCATTTTAACAACTGGCAGTTCCCTGGAATTACCTCCTCATCCCTCTTGGTTCATTTATAAATAATTTGAGTGCTGCCTTAGTTTTATGTTTGGAGAGTAAACTGAAATCTATTTACCAAAATGATTAATATCCACTCCTACTCAGTGATATATAGAAAAAATTTATTTCTTGCAAATAATTTATTTGCTTGAAAAATCAGGTATATTAAAAAGGGTAAGAAGTTTGGCTTTTTATTATCCACGTTCAGTGAATCTTTGAAGTAGAAGGGCCCTCAAAGACCTGTAAGATCACCCTCTCTTTCTAGAAGTGGCCTGACAGAAAGCTGAAAACCCAGGAACTTCTTCTATATCCTCTGACAGAATTTCTTCTGACAACATGAAAATATTTTCTCCTAGGGTTGTCCAATTCCTAATTTTAGACAAGAAAACTATTTAAAAACATAGATGTCAACAACATAGAATGGACTTTGTCCCTGAGTCTAGTTCATTAGGTAAAAGTCAAAGTTGGAAGATAGATAAATTCAGAGTGTTAAAAATTACTAACATGTAATTATTTGTTTTGTATGTCTGTGTTTCACTGTGGGGACTAGACTGAGAATGCTGCTTACTTTCTTCATGGAAGTGGAAGCCAATAACTAAAATTCTTATATTCTTTGAGGGTTTTTTCCCCTACCTTAATGTCACAAGCTATTTAGCTTTCATACTAAAAAGAAAACAGTGTTCTTGGGATCTGAGTCCTATCTATACAACCAATGGAGTACCATGTGATCATCAGCATGACCCTCCCCGTCATTGCCTCAGTTTCCTCTTTAGTATAAAGAAATACAATGATTTTTAATAGATGGGGAAACAATAAAAATGGTGACAGACTTTATTTTCTTGAGCTCCAAAATCATGACAGATGGTGACTGCAGCCATGAAATTAAAAGACGCTTGCTCCTTGGAAGAAAAGCTATGACCAACCTAGACAGCATATTAAAAAGTAGAGACATTACTTTGTCAACAAAGGTCCATCTAGGCAAACCTATGTTTTTTCCAGTAGTCAAGTATGGGTGTGAGAGTTGAACAATAAAGAAAGCTGAGCACTGAAAAACTGATGCTTTTGAACTGCGGTGTTGGAGAAGACTCTTTGAGAGTCCTTTGGACTGCAAGGAGATCAAAGAAGGCAATCCTAAAGGAAATCAGTCCAGAATATTCATTGGAAGGATTGATGCTGAAGCTGAAACTCCAATAATTTGGCCACCTGTTACGAAGAAATGACTCATTTCAAAAAACTCTGATGCTGGGAAAGATTTAAGGCAGGAGAAGGGAACGACAGAGGATGAGATGGTTGGATGGCATCATAGACTCAATGGACATGAGTTTGAGCAGGCTCCAGGACATGGTGACGGACAGGGAACCCTGACATGCTGCAGTCTATGGGGTTGCAGGGAGTTGGAAATGAATGAGCTACTAAACTGAACTGAAGAGCCCTCCAGCCTCCAACAATCCAGAGTTGTGATAGTGGCACCAAGACACTTTCTTGCTTGTCTGCCCTGTGATAGACTCCATCTCAGAGTTTGTATTTATTTCTCTCATAGTCCAAACAACAGTAATGCCTTACTGAGTTGCCTCGTAGGGTCAATTCTCCGGGCATATCAGTAAAGTTCAATTCATTTCAGTTCAGTCACTCAGTCATGTTCAACTTCTTGCGACCCCATGAATCACAGCACACCAGGCCTCCCTGTCCATCACCAACTCCTGGAGTTCACTCAAACTCATGTCCATCGAGTCGGTGATGCCATCCAGCCATCTCATCCTCTGTCGCTCCTTTCTCCTCCTGCCCCCAATCCCTCCCAGTATCAAAGACTTTTCCAATGAGTCAACTCTTTGCATGAGGTGGCCAACGTATTACAGTTTCAGCTTTAGCATCAGTCCTTCCAATGAACACCCAGGACTGATCTCCTTTAGAATGGACTGGTTGGATCTCCTTGCAGTCCAACAGACTCTCAAGAGTTTTCTCCAACACCACAGCTCAAATCATCAATTCTTCGGTGCTCAGCTTCCAACTCTCACATCCATATATGACCACTGGAAAAACCACAGCCTTCACTAGACGGACCTTTGTTGGCAAAGTAATGTCTCTGCTTTTAAATATGCTATCTAGGTTGGTCATAACTTTCCTTCCAAGGAGTAAGCATCTTTTAATGTCATGGCTGCAATCACCATCTACAGGGATTTGGGAGCCCAAAAAATTAAAATTGACACTGTTGCCACTGTTTCCCCATCTATTTCCCATGGAGTGATGGGACCAGATGCCATGATCTTCGTTTTCTGAATGTTGAGCTTTAAGCCAACTTTTTCACTCTCCTCTTTCACTTTCATGAAGAGGCTTTTTAGTTCCTCTTCACTTTCTGCCATAAGGGTGGTGTCATCTGCATATCTGAGGTTATTGATATTTCTTCCAGCAATGTTTTTTCCAACCTGTGCTTCTTCCAACCCAGCATTTCTCATGATGTACTCTGCATAGAAGTTAAATAAGCAGGGTGACAATATACAGCCTTGACCTACTCCTTTTCCTATTTGGATCCAGTCTGTCATTCCATGTACAGTTCTAACTGTTGCCTCCTGACCTCCATATAGGTTTCTCAAGAGGCAGGTCAGGTGGTCTGGTATTCCCATCTCTTTCAGAATTTTCCACACTTTATGGTGATCCACACAGTCAAAGGCTTTGGCATAGTCAATAAAGCAGAAATAGATGTTTTTCTGGAACTCTCTTGCTTTTTCAATGATCCAGCAGATGTTGGCAATTTGATCTCTGGTTCCTCTGCCTTTTCTAAAACCAGCTTGAACATCTGGAATTTCACGGTTCACGTATTGCTGAAGCCTGGCCTGGAGAATATATAAATAAGTTCAAATCCTTTTTCCCCTGCCTCCAGGCATTCTTTTGCTGCTGCTGCTGCTAAGTCGCTTCAGTCGTGTCCGACTCTGTGCGACCCCATAGACTGCAGCCCACGAGGCTCCACCATCCCTGGGATTCTCCAGGCAAGAACACTGAAGTGGGTTGCCATTTCCTTCTCCAGGCACTCTGTTGCCAATCTAATTTTAAAATGAAATTTGGATTTTTTGAAAGCATAGAAAGTTATTAACATTCAGTTTAAAGTATTTAATTTCTTTGAGCAAAGTACAGATTACTAAAGCTTTCAAGACCCACTGAATGGGGATCCTACCTGTCCAGACTCACCTCTTGCCAATTTTCCCCTTTCTTTTTACATTTCAGGCATGCTTAAATGTTCTTAGTTACCATTTCAGCTCCAATATCTGCTTTTGCCCATGTTCCGTGACCCTCTTGTCCCTGTTCTTGGCCTGTTTGACTTCTATGGATCCTCAACATTTCAATTTTGGTGTTGTTTCTGGGCTGCACTTCCTGAATACTTCATGCCTGTCCAGGTGCCTGTCTTCTGTGCTCCTCTAGCTCCTTCTGTTCCTTTCTCTCAGCTCTTACTCTTTATGCAAGTGTGACCTGCATTTATTTACTTCCATTATATTTCTCAGGCAATCTTTAGATCTTCGTATTGAGGCCTAGCATGCGCCACGTCAAAATGTACCTCAGTAGCTTATTTTGATTTAAAGTTGCTTAAGAAATGGGCACTGTGAAAGGGACACTCTGCCCCTCCCTTTTGTCTCCCTGAAAACAGGAAATGAATCTCCCATATGAAAGGTGTGCCCTCCCTGCAACTAAAATTAAGAAAGAACACCTGTGTTGCCAGAGACAGGGAATTCAGGCCAAGCAGAATTTACAAACAAAATTTGTTACTTTTTTAGTTTACTACCCTGAGCCCAAACTTTACTTTCTTCACTGATTGATCACACCAGACCTAAGTGTCTTTGCCCTGTCAAATTCTCAGAAATGTTCTTTTTTCTAAAGAAATATAAAGACTGACTGATTTGGCCACTTTTTTATGTCTCATTTCAATAAGACCTCTTTGTGCACAAATTTCTTTCTTTCTTTCTTGTTTATCTATCTTGAATCAATTTCATTATTATTCCAGTCATAAGAGCTCAAGAAGGGTAGAGGGAGGAATTTTCCCTAGAAATTAGTATAGTGCAGGATGTAGGCAAATGCAGAGGAAACAGAGATCAAATTGCCAACTTCCGCTGTATCATCAAAAAAGCAAGAGAGTTCCTAAAAAACATCTACTTCTGCGTTGTTGACTATGCCAAAGTTTTTGACTGTGTGGATCACAACAAACTGGGGAAAATTCTTCAAGACATGAGAATACCCGACCACCTAACATGCCTTTTGAGAAATCTGTATGCAGGTCAGGATGCAACAGTTAGAACTGGACATGGAACAATGGACTGGTTCCAAACAGGGAAGGGAGTACATCGTAGCTGTATATTGTCGCCCTGATTATTTAACTTCTATGCAGAGTACATCATGAGAAACACTGCCTGGATGAAGCACAAGCTGGAATCAAGATTGCCAGGAGAAATATCAATAACCACAAATATGCAGATGACATCACCCTTATAGCAGAAAGTGAAGAGGAACTAAAAAGCCTCTTGATGAAAGTGAAAGAGGAGAGTGAAAAAGTTGGCTTAAAGCTCAACATTCAGAAAACTAAGATCATGGCATCTGGTCCTGTCACTTCATGGGAAATAGATGGGGAAACAGTGGAAACAGTGTCAGACTTTATTTTTCTGGGCTCTAAAATCACTGCAGATGGTAACTGCAGCATGAAATTAAAAGATGCTTGCTCTTTGGGAGAAAAGTTATGACCAACCTAGATAGCATATTAAAAAAATAGAGACATGACTTTGTCGACAAAAGTCCATCTAGTCAAAGCTATAGTTTTTCCAGTAGTCATGTATGGATGTGAGAGTTGGGCTACAAAGAAAGCTAAGTGCCAAAGAATTGATACTTTTGAGGTGTGGTGTTGGAGAAGACTCTTGAGAGTCCCTTGGACTGCAAGGAGATCCAACCAGTCCATTCTGAAGTAGATCAGCCCTGGGATTTCTTTGGAAGGAATGATGCTAAAGCTGAAACTCCAGTACTTTGGCCACATCATGCAAAGAGTTGACTCATTGGAAAAGACTCTGATGCTGGGAGGGATTGGGGGCAGGAGGAGAAGGGGATGACCGAGGATGAGATGGTTGGATGCATCACCTACTCAATGGACATGAGTTTGAGTAAACTTCTTGGAGAAGGAAATGGCAACCCACTCTAGTACCCTTGCCTAGAAAATCCCATGGACAGAGGAGCCTGGTATCCATGGGGTCGCAAAGAGTTGGACATGACTGAGTGACTTCACTTTCACTTTCTTGAGTAAACTTCAGGAGTTGGCAATGGACAGGGAGTCCTGGTGTGCTGCAGTCCATGGGGTCACAGAGTCAGACACAACTGATAGACTGAACTGAACTGGATGTAGACAGGTGCTCAGTAAATATTAGTGGCATAAATTAAGGAAGGATTGAAGGAATAGAAGTAGAAAACACTTGTAAATCAACAGTCCAAGGGATATCTCTCTTCTTATTTTGAGCTGTGGGTGTTTCCTGGCTGTTTCCCAGCCTTCTTTAGGCTGAACTTCCTCCGTTGGTTCAATAGTGATTAGTCAACAAAGACAAGGGCACCATCTCCAGAATGGTCCAGAGCATTAACCTGGACACTCCCTCAAACACACACCCCTAAACCCTCTATTAACTGCTGCTTGTATTGTACCATTCACTTGCTACAATATTCTCATTTCTCTGTTCCCAAGCATTTCCACTGAATCTTTTCCCTCTGGTTGGCATAAAATATCTTTTTGATCTCAGTCCATGTAACACATCCAACAATTCCCTTTACCTCTTCAGTTAGTATCATATATGCCAAACATTTAGGACATTCAAGTCTCACATCCTCATGTTAGTGGTTATTCCCATTTATCTATCTTCAGACATGTTTATTTGTTCCAGTATCTCCATTCCCTTTCACTAACTTCAACCTTATTCAGCCTTTAAGAGGCACTGTGAATCTTTCTTCCACTGTTTTAAATGAACAACTTATTAGACTTACCAGTTAACATTAAAGACCTTCTGTGTCTGGGGTCTCCAACAGTGCTGCCTTTGTCCAAATTCAGCCCATAGAACTATTTTTGTTTGACCTATATAATGCTTTTTAAAAAGTGGGGCTGGTGCATGGAGAGGACTCAGAGAGATGGTATGGGGTGGAAGGTGGGAGGGGATTCATGTTTGGGAATGCATGTACACTCATGGTGAATTCATGTCAATGTTTGGCAAAACCAATACAGTATTGTAAAGTAAACTAAAGTTAAAATAAAAATTAAAAAAAATTAAAAAAAAAAAGTTAATTACCAATTGTGAAAAAAGGCAAGAAAGTTTGCACCAAAAGAAGGATTTGAGGGGCAGCTCTCGAAAAATGTCAAAGAATCCAGGAACACTGGGTGGACCCAAACTCCCAAAAAGCAATAACAGTTTGACACTGAGATAACCTTTAGGTGATCCGTGACCTCTTCAGTTACCACCATCTTCACCCATCCCTTATTACTCACGTATGGTCGCTGCCTAGTCCCTAAATGAGTTACAGACCCTTAGCCAGGATAGTTTTGGAAGTGATGTAAAATTCCCCACTGATTATGTACTCCCCTACTATAAGATTATTTTTCCACCATTTTTTTCTTTTAATGTTATTCAAGGGACACTCATACTAAAAGAATTCACTGTCTCTGTCTCTCTTTACAAAACATTCACACACTTTTGGTGACCACTGAGAGAATGGGGAAGGTATAGCCAGAGAGAGATATCGAAAGGCTTCAACCTACTCCTTAATAACATATGTTCCTTTAAAAATAAAGGAATTTATGAAAATGCCAACTGTTGGAATTTCAAGTTTCTGTTATAAATCATCTTCTCTCTCTTTGACAGCTGAAAGTTGACACACATAATTATTTCTTATTACATATTGAATTAAAAAAGCCCAGGAGATATTGTTGGGGCTGTTTGGTGGAGGGGGTGGGGCATGACAAAAGGAGACAGATTAAGTAATGAAGACTTTCCTGCATAATAGTAATATTGCTGTTCACACTGTGTGACAACTATTAGTTATTACTTCATTATTTAAAAAAAAAAGTTAGAACAATTCTGATCTCTCTGTGCACGATCTAGAGAGTACCTAGAATTTCTTCCATAATATTATTGCTGCAAAGTTTACTTGTGAATACCTTGCAGCGTATTCAGCAGTCAGTGAACCCGGACTTGGGCAGGAGATAGAGAAAGGAACAAAGTCACCACAAAAACCTTGAAGTGAAGATTTAATTTATGCTTGGGACACTCATGGTCAGGAAAATACATGGGAAAGGCAAGGCAGAAGATTTAGATATAATATGTTGAAGCATTTTCAGACTATAAGTCTTTGAAAATAGTCTGGTTTTCTCCAAGAGTTAAGAGTTCCCTATCACAGAGATGCTTGAGAAGGCATTAGATGGTTATTAGTAGGTAAGTGGGTCCTAAAACAGCTAATACAGTGTAGATGACAACTTCTCACTTCACTTTTAGACCACCCGTGGTTGCGTAAGGCAATTTTACATCTCAAACTCTGAAAAGAAATCCATTCCTGTTTATTAATATTTTAGTAGTGGTTTACAAAAGGCAAAACATGTTGGGGTTATGGATTACCTTTCATTTCTTCTTCAGACTTTCTGAATTCTTTAGAGAGCCCACATAATTTCTTAAACAGAAAAAAACATGAGTTTTAAAGAGAAACTCTTACTCTTCCTTTAGGTAACCTAAGGAATCCAACATTGCTACTTGAACTTAGAACATCACAAACAAAACTGTGAATTGTTTTCAGTAGCTAAATGTTGCCTAAGAGCAGATGAAGTACTTCACACAACTGCAAAACCTAGTGTAAATACCTAAAGTGCTCTGTGCTGCGCTTAGTTGCTCAGTCTTATCCAACTCTCTATGACCCCTTGACTGCAGCATGCAAGGCTCCTCTGTCCATGGGGATTCTCCAAGCAAGAATACTATGGTGGGTTGCCATGCCCTCCCCCAGGGAATCTTCCCAACCCAGCGATCAAAGCCAAGTCTCCCACATTGCAGGCAGATTCTTTACCATCTGAGCCACTAGGTAAGCCCCTAGTAGGTTCTAGCTATCTCAAAAACAAAAACAAAAACAGCCTCTCTCCCTCCAGAAATACTTCTAGCATATTCTATAGGTACCACTTGTTTGACTACTTATGACCTGGAATTAATTGTCATCATCTTCCATGTGTTTATTCTGCCTATACAACTAGACTGCAAACTCTGACAAACTAAGGTTCCCATGATAGCAATTAGCAGAGTACTTAATGGATTTGTAGGAATAGCATGTACACCGGCATTTTCTAAACAAAGGTAACCACGTCCCTGTCAGGTTCATTTTTGTTCATCTTTATAATGTTATATATATATATATAATATATATTATACATATATGTATATTTATAATGTTATATATATCCAGCTGTGAGCCACATCTAAATGATAGATACATTAAAAGATATTTGCAATTGTCCCCAAAAGTCCAAAAAAAGGTATTTGCATGGAGATTTACACAGATATGTTTACAGTTTTTTTTCAAACAAGGGTTATTACCGGTAACTCATCTTTCCACAGTGTGTGTGTGCACGTGCACACAGGGAAATAATGGTACAACAACCCCAGACAATGACCAGAGTCATTTGCACTAGCTTTTAGAATGAAGTATATGACTTTTCCCTGGTGGCTCAGTGATGAAGAAGCTGCCTACAATGCAGGAGATGCAGGTTTGATCCCTGGGTCTGGAAGATCCCCTGGAGAAGGAAATCTTAAGCCATCCCAGTATCTTGATGAGAAAATCTCATGGGCAAAGAAGTTTGATGGGCTACAGTCAATAGGGTCACAAAAGAGTCAGACATGACTTAGCAACTAAGCAACAAATATGACTTTCTAATTTTCCCTCACCTCTCTCAATCTGAATGACTCATTTTGTTTACAGTCATAATAATGTTCTTCCTGGCCTTGCCATTCTCATTATCATTTTCACTTTCCCTGAGCACAAACAAACAAATAGGGAAAATGGACAGAAGACACATTTTAAGTGTATACTGGAGATTTTCATTGTTGCAATTCTGATAAAGTATGTATGTGTGTATATATACACACATACATACATATAATTTTTCCCACTGTAGAGAAAACACAATGCCAATATTAAAAAATGTTTTGTAATTTTATGCCTAGAGGCATACTTATAGTAAAAAGGCATTCAAGGTTACTAATTACTAGTAAAATATCTTCTTCAAAAATATTAATTTTAAATGAAGAAGTTTTTTATTAGGCCAGAGTTAATGCCAATTTGGACCATTCTCCACGTGCTTCCATTTTCGTAATAATATCCACCTCTGGAGAAAATATTTTAAGCTAATCAACTTCATTCACAATTATTATGGAGAAATTCTATAGCAGATATTATTGGTACAGTTCGAAAAGTCTCAACCTTCACTGCAATGGTTGACCAGCATGGGATACAGAAGTCTGGTAACCCTGATTCAACACCAGACAAATTCCATGGTGCAATGTATATTTCAGAACTTCTGAAGGGATCAGCCTGAGGCTAGATCTCATCTGAATCCATGTATTTGCTGCTCCTCCTCCTTCCTTAATCTGCTTACCTCACTCACAGATGATTCCTCTTTGAAGCACTTCTTTGGCAAACTGCTTGCACACAAATCCCTGTTGCAGGCTCTTCTAAGAAATAAAACCTAAGACAGATGCCCTTAACATTAGACTGAAAGAACTAAATGAAGTGCCTCGATGATGTCTTTCATAGATATACCCATAGTAAATAAGAATGTTCAGGACAGTCATAATGGAAGGTAGTTGGGTCATTTTAATTTTACTTATTTATTTTTTTGCTCTTTGATCTGCTCATTTATTTGGATTCTTTTTCATAGGTTACAGTTTATGAAAGTGTGTAAATTTTATTATTCAATTTTCCTCATTCATTAGGTGCTTTAAAGAAAAAAGCATCAGTTTTGACAATTATAACAGTCCAATACCTATAAGATGCTATCTTCTAAGGGATATTACTAACTTGACAGTAATTAAAAATTGACTTCAGTGAGATTATGATTTTCATGAATTTATGAACTGAGATAGAGAATTCTTTTAAAGGTTCTATTCAATTTGACATTCTTTGAAAAATAGCTAGAAAAATAATAGACATGGTTACTTCATTTTGATATGAAGATTAATAGGATACACTTAAAATGTAGGCTTACATTAAGTTCACTTCAGTTCAGTCGCTCAGTCATGTCCGACTCTTTGCAACCCCATGAACTGCACCATGCCAGGCCTCCCTGTCCATCACCAACTCCTGGAGTTTACCCAAACCCATGTCCATTGAGTCGGTGATGCCATCTAACCATCTCATCCTCTGTCATCCCCTTCTCCTCCTGCCTTCAATCTTTCCCAGCATCAGGGTCTTTTCAAATGAGTCAGCTCTTCACATCAGGTGGCCAAAATATGGGAGTTTCAGGTTCAACATCAGTCCTTCCAACAAACATTCAGGACTGATTTCCCTTAGGATGGACTGGTTGGATCTCCTTGCAATCAAGAGTCTTTTCCAGCACCAGAGTTCAAAAGCATCAGTTCTTCGATGCTCAGCTTTCTTTATAGTCCAACTCTCACATCCATACATGACCACTGGAAAAACCATAGCCTTGACTAGATGGACCTTTGTTGACAAAATAATGTCTCTGCTTTTTAATATGCTGTCTAGGTTGGTCATGACTTTCCTTCCAAGCAGTAAGCATCTTTTAATTTCATTGCTGCTTGCGTCTTCATTTTAAACCATTGCTTCTCAACCAGAAGCTACTTGCCCACCAAGTGACATTTGGCAATGTCTCAAAGGCAATGGCACCCTACTAGAGTACTCTTGCCTGGAAAATCCCATGGACGGAGGAGCCTGGTGGGCTGCAGTCCATAGGGTGGCTAAGAGTCGGACGTGACCGAGCAACTTCACTTTCACTTTTCACTTTCATGCACTGGAGAAGGAAATGGCAACCCACTCCAGTGTTCTTGTCTGGAGAATCCCAGGGACGGGGAACCTGGTGGGCTACCGTCTATGGGGTCACACAGAGTCGGACACGACTGAAGTGACTTAGCAGCAGCAGCAGCACAAGGCTTCCCTTGTGGCTCAGCTGGTAAAGAATCTGCCTGCAATGAGGGAGACCTGTGTTTGATCCCTGGGTTGGGAAGATCCCCTGAAGAAGGGAAAGGCTACCCAATCCAGCATTCTGGCCTGAAGAATTCCATGGACTGTATAGTTCATGGGATCGCAGAGTCGGACATGACTGAGTGAATTTCACTTTTCTTTCACTTTCTTTAGAGACATTTTTAATTTTATTCATTGGGGTAGAGCAGCAGTACCCAAAATTCTGGGCACTAGGTACCAGTTTTTCCATGGATGATGGGGTGGGGATAGTTTGGGGATGATTCTTACAAGAACCATGCAACCTAGATCCCTTTCATGCACAGTTCACAGTAGGGCTTGAGCTCCTATGAGAATCCAGTGCTGCCGCTGATCTGAGAGGAGGCAGAGCTCAGGCGGTAATGCGAGTAATGGAGAATGGCAGTAAATACAGATGAAGCTTTGCTCACTCATCTGCTGCTCTCTTCCTGCTGTGTGGCCCAGTTCCTAAAGGCCACAGACCACTACTGATCGATTCCTGGGAGTTGGGGACCCCTGGGGTAGATGAAAGGATATTACATTTACTGCACAGAAGTGAGAGATATTGCAAAGTATTCTATAACTCACAAGACATCTCCTTACAACAAAGAATTATCAGGTCCAAAATGTCAACAGTACTACTGTTAAGAAACCCTGCTATAGCTCCAACATACTTGTTAATTGTGTGCAAATGTGAATATGCCTATATAGCCTGCAAGTTACATTATATTGGCCCTATTTCAAATCTGAAAGGAGTGTATCAACTTTTGTTTCCCTGACTCTGCTGGATTTTTATTAAAGCCCTATAATTTAGAAGATAAACGAAAAGCATCTACCAGACCTAGGTTGGAATTCATTGAGAAAACAGAGGGAGGAGCCCCTGATGGACCAAGTCAAACTTTTGTTTTTGTACAGATATTTTTCTTCATTGAGGTAATTGCCCCTTTGACCTTGCTATACACCTTACAGGCCTAGCAACAGGAGAAAGAGACTAACTTACATCAGTATTTCACTTGCTTTGAATCATGTACCTAGAAGACAACTATATGCGGCACACTTTTTTCTTTTTTTGCCTTGTGTTTTATGTTTATTGGTGTGGCACAACGGTGTTAGAACCTTTAGTTCTAAATGCATTTATATACCTGTGTGAATACATATGCATATATATATAAATGTATATTAAGAATATAGCACCACTTGTACATGTGTAGAGTTGGCAGTCTTGTTGAAAAGTACAAAAAATTATCATTAATAATAATAATCCTTGGCCTGTGGGTTTTTTCCAACATATCATTTTATGTGTTTACATTTGAATGTCTTTAGGGTGGGCAAGCTCTTGCCAATTTCTACCACTCCTTACTGTCTTGCAATATGGGCTTCCCTGGTGGCTCAGACAGTAAAGAATCTGCCTGCAATGCGGGAAACCTGGGTTCGATCCCTGGGTTGGGAAGATCGCCTGGAGCAGGGCATGGCAACTCGCTCCGGTATTCTAGCCTGGAGAATTCCCAGGGACACAGGAGCCTGGCAGGCTACAGTCCATTGGGTTGCAAGAGTTGGACACGACTGAGCAATTAAGCACAGCACAGCACATACATGCGTATTTGTCATTATCTTTAAGAATTATTAATGGTAATATTCTCAAGAATTTGAATATTTATTCTCTTTTTGGTATGAGGAACCTGAATTAAGTTTGAAATTCCATCTTATGGCTCTGGTTGGTGCCAGTTTTTTGTACATATTTAGTAAGCCAGCGTATATGTACCACATGCCCAAAATGCAACAACAGGTGTGATTTCTGTCACCATAATTCTGGTCTGTGACTGCCCAGTCTCATTGTGCTCGAAATCTATCACCCAGCTCATCTCCTCTATGGGGGTGTTTGGAAAGGGCTGACTCCCCTCTGTGTTAGGTCCAAACCCATCTGGAACACCAATGTGATATATTTCCTTAGACTATCCAGATGTCAACAGATAAGAGGTGACACTGTCAGCCCAGCAGCTCAGGGCTTCCTCGTGGCTCTTTGTGGGGACACACAGAATCCAGGACAGGTTTGATTTGTGGGAAGAGGGGTAGTAAGGCAAAGTTGATTTGTGAAAATCCAAGTTCACATAAATGGTGAATAATGGACAAATTATAGAAAATAATTCTTCATTTTGTGGATTTCATGATAGAGTTCCTTTAAATTGCATTACCCAAGTATATTGACAAAATAACTTAATTTTCCAAAAAAAAAAAAAAGAAAATCATATAGGACATTCCAGGAAATGGTCCTTTTCAGCACTAAAATTATAAATCATTTACAGTGTTAGGAGAGACCTTATTGATCACATAGCTTAAAATCTAACATTTTAGCTCTGAGAAGAAGTACTTTAAAAAGTGGAATACATAATAGTCCAGATTCCTCTGACCTCTGGAAACTTTGACATGATAGCTTCTGTTTTATTAGGGAAATTCACATACATAGAGAGGTATAGCCTGGGCTAAGGCTGACTTTTCTGCACAGACTTTCTCTTCCTTAGGATAGTTTACATAGCCATTGTTGACTCTGAAAATCACACTTCCCTAAGGACTCTTTCACAAGTCCTGAATCTGTTATTACCTTCAGTGCCAAAATTATCAGCCTTTCTGGGGAGATAATCAATCAACCTGATGGTTCAATAAGTGCTTGTTAAATTGCATTGAACCAGGTTTGTTCACCCATCCATCCATCTGTGCTAGACTCTGGGGATATCCTAGTGAAAACATATAGAGGTTTAAGTAGATCAGATTCTCTCTTTATAGGTTTTGTGGCACAATGGTAATGCGAAGGCTAGGAAAGAACTTAGTATTCCAAAACACTTTCCTCATCTGCTCTCTGAAGCTTGAAACTCTTTAAACAGTAATGGGCATCCTTGGGAGGCAATGAGGTCTCTGGAAAACCAAGCTACTTAAGCATTTCCCTCAAGTAGACAGTGAGGGTTGAATCAAGTATCAGGTCAACATGCTGGTTACACAGCCACTGTACTGAGCCACACTAGTGCTTATCTGCCCTGTGTCCCTTCCTCCATTTTTCTGGCAATACACGAAGTCTGACTGGTTAGGCAGGCTCCCCAGAAACTAGTCTAAGCCAAAGGGAATACCTCTACCCCTTGACCGTATTTACTGATCCAAGAATAGAGTCATCACCCATATTGTCCCAGACAAGGCATTCCCTAGGACTTCAAAATTAAGATCTGGGATTTTATCTGAGTCTGAAGCTGCAGTGGTCCTGCTCTTTGCCAAAAGAAAGAAGCAGAGCTGCAAGTTAACCTCTGAGAAGTAGCAAGAGCCTCCTTGTGTGAGAATGTCTACCTCTAAAAGTGATTAAAAGCCATCAAGTGTGTCAAAATATAGGTTTAGAGCCAGACTAGTTAGTGTTAAAATCTATTTGCAAGGCCAAAAACCTGGGTTAAACCCTTGGGTTAGGAAGGTCCCCTGGAGAAGGGAATGGCAATCCACTCCAGTAATCTTGCCTGGAGAATCCCATGGTCAGAGGAGCCTGGTGGGGTAAAGTCCATGTGGTCACAGAGAGTCGGCCATGACTGAGTGCCTAACGCTTTCACTTATCTAAGAATAATATCTGCCAATAATAATATTTGATAAATGAATTATAATCATTGCCCCAGTTCTGGTCTCTCTCAAATTTGACTTTTGTATTCCTTATTCAACACTGAGCTATTCTAATATATCTCCTAATTTCTCTGTAATCTATTTAATCTATTTAGAGTTAGGGTCTTGTCCATTGTATTAGCAAGTGGGCTCATGCTAATACAGTGTTTAAGATCCCTGAGATCCTAATACTACGTGGATGGTCCTTCACACAAGTCACACAGAGATAAATGGTTTTCCTTTTCATCCTTGTTCTTTTTTAAAATCTCTGATTTTACTCTCTGCTACAAATCTGTCACTTCATAATAAAGCCAAACATAAAAACAAACTCTTTATCCCTAGAAGTTACAAAAGCACAGATCTTCCCTTTTTTTATTAATATATAATTTGGGGGGGTTAACAAGCATGTCGATAAAGAATCCATCTTTCACATTCCTCTGTACAAAAAAAAAAATGAGAGAGAGGAAGATAAAGAGGGAGGGAGGGAGGGGAGGAGGGAGAGAGAGAAATTAGCTCAAGAAAGAATGAAAAGTAGTCACTGACACTAGTAAACTGATGGAACCAAATAATTGTCCTCAAGGCTATGAGGAAACCAAATGGAATGGGTATCCACACATCTGTAATATTAGCAAATCCTATCTCCAAGCCTCAGTCCTATTCGAAAAGAATAGCAGGGAAGGAGGAGATCTTATTCTTATATTTAGAGGATTTAGATGCCACTGTTTCCAGAATTGTTTTTGTAAAACATTTTCCTAAAAATGCATCAACATGCTTGCTTTCATTTGTTATCTTTTCTAAGGGACTCAGAGAGTAGAAGAGGGAAGGAGATGCAGGGTGACTTAACTGGTTGATAAGGGACAAAACTGAGGGTGATTCAGGCTAGAAGGCTAGCAGAAGATATATATAAACAAACACACACACACACTGTCTTTCTGTACTCACAGCCATTCAAGCCCACAGAAAATGGGGATTCATGATGAGGGACACAAAAGCCCCTGGTTCTCTTCTGCGTGGGACTTTAGGCAGATGTTTGTACATCTTGCAGAGAATATCATCATTCCAACGAATCCTACTACCTGCTCACTGGATCATAAAGGCTCTTTGATGAGACAGGTCATTTTTAGAGGAAGAAGGGGATGTGCATTAGGTGTGAATAGTCTAGATAGTATCACAGCTCCATTTTTCTTTCCTAAACAAAGCCCTCTAGGTAGCCTTTGTGCCTAGAGGAAGATACTTTCATTCAGAGTTCCAAAGGTAGGGCTGATCGGCCAGGGAGAGGTGACACTCTACAAACTGTGTTTGATCTAGTACTGGGCATTTAACTTGGTCCAAGAGGCCTGAAGGGAAGATCATTTGCTCTATAATTATGAAAAAAAAAAAAGATTTTCATTTTTTATATTTGGCTGATTGATGTGAAAGAAGAAACAGATAGACTGAGTTATTATAAGAAGTCATCTTTTGTTAAGTGCAACCAGCCTGAGGATAAAGCCAGTGCTGTTACTGGCAGAACAGGGAAACTGACCTCTAATAATGCTACTGAGCAGTGGAATTGACAAAGCTGAGTCCTGCTCTAATACAGGACTTAGTATATTTAAAAATTCATTTCTATAACCTTTAAGGCAGTTACAGAAGGTGTTCCTCATACTTGTAGCCAAAATCTTCCTAAATTGAGAAAGAAATGACATTTGAATACTAAGAAATCATTCTTTATTTCCTACAATTAAATTTTAATATGAAGAAGAGAAAGTAAAAGAACATATAAGGACCCAGGATAACAAGAGAGAGAACAGGGACAGGAGAACTGAAAGGTCACAGAAAGTAGAGGCCAGCAGAGCTCAAGGAAAACCTTAGTGAATTCATAATTTCCCTATGATCTGTTTTAAACTGAGCTAGCTCCAGACGAGAGAGCTGCTTCTTTTATTTAACAATTTTTAAAATCTCTGCCATGTATCTAGAATAGTCAATATCATAGAGACAGAAAGCAGAATGATATTTGTCAGGGGCTGAAGGTCAAGGGGGAAATGAGGAGCTATTGTTTAAAAGGTATAGAGTTGCAGTTTTACAAAAGGAAAAGAATTCTGGAGATAGATAGTTGTGATGGTAGCACAACATAATGAATGCATTTAAAACTACTGAACTGCACACTTAAAATTGGTTAGATGGTAAATGTTAAGTGTATTTTACGATAATAAAAATACAGAAGAAAAAATTTTCTACCATGGACTAAGCCAATAGAAATATAGAAATTAAAGTATACAATTAGCCATCTAGAAATTTTCAATATTAAAAAGCCCATAATAGTATTTATAATTTTAATAGTTTGTTCTACTCACATTATTTCATTGAATACTTTGAATAACCATGCTGTTGCTGCTGCTGCTAAATCGCTTCAGTCATGTCCAAGTCTGTGCCACCCCATTGACGGCAGCCCACCAGGCTCCCCCGTCCCTGGGATTCTCCAGGCAAGAACACTGGAGTGGGTTGCCATTTCCTTCTCCAATGCGTGAAAGTGAAAAGTGAAAGTGATGTCGCTCAGTCGTGTCCAACTCTTCGCGACCCCATGGACTGCAGCCTACCAGGCTCCGTCCGAGGAATTTTCCAAGCAAGAGTACTGGAGTGGGGTGCCATTGCCTTCCCTATGGGCATGTATTTATCCTCCTATTTTATAGAAAGGAAACAGAGACTCAGTTCCCATAAGATATATAAGCAAGTTGTGAAGCTAGCATTTCAGTCTCAGTCAGTCTGATACTATCAATCCAGCCTTGTTTTTTACACTGTACTATCCTTCTTGGAGAATATGGGATTATATGTTAACTGTCCCCAGTCGCCTTGAGTATTGTAATTCCTCTTGCAGAGAAAATGTTTGATAATTCAGGAATAAGAGGACTCTCTCAAAGGCCCCAAACTTTGAATGACATCGGCAGAGGGAATGATTCTTCGACAGGAAAAAGGGTATTCATTTGTTAGATGGTGGGAAATGATTTAACATATGATCTGCTGTCACACAGCTGCTAGAGAGAAAATGGCTTAAATTGAGATTGAAACCATTAGCTCTAGAGTCTGATGATTTAGCACTAGAACAGAACTAGCATGTTCTACTGCCTGAAAAAGGACCAGAGCAAATCAGTTGCTTCATGACAGTGCCCCCTCTTTTCTCAGGGAAGTGGCAGAAGACACATGTTTTAATCACAATTTCTGAGAGTTGATAGTACACTACGTCACTGATGGTTGTAAATAAGACTATCAGGAAGCTGTACTAACTGCAACACCATTAGCTAAGTAATCATGGGAGTATAAGAAAATGAGTTAGATAGTAAGAGCCAGAGTAGGAAATAGTACTGTGGATCATCATCAGTGGATTTTTCATGATTTTTCTCTTACATGGCCCCATTCACCTGTCATGCCCCAACTAAGACTATTCTATGGCTCATCATTGGTCTAAACAACTTAACATGCCATATATAGCTCCTTACTGCCTCACTCATGTGAAACTTTCTACTCTTATCTTCTTCTAGCATCATATTCAGTTATTTAAATGTATCATATTTCTTATCTCTAAGCTTTCATTATTTCTATTTTATCTAACTGGGTTTCTTTCCATCTCTTGGAATATTAACATTGAACATGTCTTTAATTCTTATTCATTCAGATGATTATAGATACCCCACTTCTGAATTCCCCTTTGTTGACATTGTCAAAGCCCTAATATTCTATTCATATTTAATTTTTTAAAAAAATTACTCACCAACAAGGTGAATTCCTGAAGTTAGGATGATGCGTTGCTCACTTCTGTATTTCCAATACCTGACCTGTCATAGTCACTAAATAATTATTTGTTGAATGAGTGCTGAGTGACTTTACATTGTCCTCTAAATGTTTATGTACTCACCTTCTCATGAATAGCTTTGCTGTCAGTAAGGAGAAAATTTTCTATGTGGGTAATAGATTGAGAGCTCATATAATTCAAGGAATAATCTTACATTAGAAATCTATGATTTAATGTGTTGTTAATGAAAAGTTAAATTGCACGCATCTTATTATTAGAGATGGCAGATTGAAAATATATATTTCTATTTAATCCACTCCCTAAGCCCTACAAAGATGCTAGAAATGTTTTCAGGCATGAAACTGTGTGAAATTAAAGACTGGTTGATGAGACAGTAAGATTTTGGAAGTTGGAAGCATATGGACAGGGTATGTTGACAATATGACTTTGCAGATCCAAGAAATCTTAATTCTGTGCTTAAAGTGGAAAAGCCAAGAGGAAGCTTTAGTATGGATTCCTAAAAGGTTTAGGACCTGGGGAAAACAGGTACCTTGGGAGTGAGGATTAACATGGGAATAATTAGAGTGTCCGTCTAGTCAAGGCTATGGTTTTTCCAGTAGTCACGTATGGATGTGAGAGTTGGACTGTGAAGAAGGCTGAGCGCCGAAGAATTGATGCGTTTGAACTGTGGTGTTGGAGAAGACTCTTGAGAGTCCCTTGGACTGCAAGGAGATCCAACCAGTCCATTCTGAAGGGGATCAACCCTGGGATTTCTTTGGAAGGACTGATGCCAAAGCTGAAACTCCAGTACTTTGGCCACCTCATGCGAAGAGCTGACTCATTGGAAAAGACTCTGATGCTGGGAGAGATTGGGGGCAGGAGGAGAAGGTGACGACAGAGGATGAGACGGCTGGATGGCATCACTGATTCGATGGACATGAGTTTGAGTGAACTCCGGGAGTTGGTGATGGACAGGGAGGCCTGGCGTGCTGTGATTCACGGGGTAGCAAAGAGTTGGACATGACTGAGCGACTGAACCGAACTGAACTAAAAAGACAGATAACATTTTTCCTTATGATATTGAAAAGAGTCTGCACAATGACAGTTATTCAACAGGTTAAGAGAACTATTTTTCAGACTGGTTGTAGTTGGATGGGAAATATTTCTTTAAGAAAATGAAACTGATAAAAATGTTAATTTCTTTGAGGGTACTGAGAGGAGACTACTGAGCTGGTTAAGAATTGGGGATTGGATTAATGATTAGTGGGTTTCCCAGGTGGCGCTAGTGGCAAAGAAACCATCGGTCAATGCTGGAGACATAAGAGACACCAGTTCAATCCCTGGGTTGGGAAGATCCCTGGAGGAGGGTATGGCAATCCATTCCAGTATTCTTGCCTGGAGAGTCCCACGGACAGAGGAGCCTGGCAGGCTGAGGTCCACAGGCTTGCAAGGAGTCAGACACAACTGAAGAGACTTAGCATGCATACATTATGATTAGCACTTAGAAAACTAACCAAGTGGGAAAAGGGAGAGAAGGATGAAGAAGATGAGGAAGAAGAGTGAGTGAATAAAGTGTTAATTCCAGATAAATGAATCTCTTATAAAGTAAAGAAAAACTGATCATGTAAAGTGAAACATACCTCAGCTACAAAAAGTGTTCATAAGCTAAGAATAATTTAAATAAGAAATATTGACTTACTTTTATGTTACAACTATGTCATAGGAATGAGGGGCAGGGCTAAAAGGACAGTGGTGGAAAAGAGATACATTTTTATCTTCCAGAGTGAGAAGTCAATAAACCACATAAACTAAAAGGAACTAGCAATAAAAGTTTTGTTATTTAGAGATTTTAGTGTAAATACTAGAATAAATAATTTAAAAAGTTGAAAATGTTTGACATTTTCAGATAATGGAGGTAGCAAGAGAGTACTAAGGTAAAACTGTATTATTTAGCTGACACTGTCTGCTGCTAACAAACAAACTCCAGGATATATAATGGCCTCCAACACAAATGTCTTCTCATTCATTTAACAGCCCAAGGTGAGTGTTTCTGTATGGCAGATATCACTCTTTTTCATGAACTCAATCAGGAAGAAGATCCACTTTTTTCAACTTGAACTTTAAGCCAAATGTATCACTCTGCAAGGCTGTCAAAGAGCATGGAGGATCACTCAGGGGAGTTTAAAGAAGCATGCCAAGACAGAGCCATAGCACTTCTGTCTCAACTGACCTAATAAAACTCAGGCACATGGCCACTCCTAAGTGATACAGGGGTTGGGAAATGGAGCCTGGCTGTTCATCAAGGGAAAATAGGAGCACACAGATTTTGGTGAACAGTTACTATTCCTGACACAATTTGTAAAACTGTTTAAATTAAGGGCATGTATAGTCCATTACTTCAATTACAGTTTTGTTCTAAAATGATTAAGTAGACAGACCAGAGGGAATGGTTAAAATTTAACAACGGTTTAACTATGATATGTTTTTCTGGCTTCTTTAATTGTAAAATTCAATTATACAATTTTATTGATGGTACAAAATACTCCTTGTCTGGGGTCATCTTATTCCATGCTTCCCTTAGGGGAAGGCCCGGTGGCCCTTCCTATGAAAACAAACTGGAAATTAAACAGTATAATCCTAAAACAACATCAAAGAAGGTGGTATTGTTCCTATTTTACAGATGAAATGACTAGATTCTTGAGAAACTGACAGGCACAAAGTTAGTCATTCACTCATTCATTCCTCTGATATTTATCAAAACATCTACCATGGGGCAGTCATCCTCTGCATGCAGCAGATATACCAGTGAACAAGCCAGACAAGTTTTATGCTCAGAGAGAACTTTAATCCTAGGGAGGCTTCCTCCTGACAAAGTGAAGACTAATTCATGTCATCAGCCTGGAAGTTCAGAAGATCCGGAGTGATCAGCTCATGCTGGTTCTCTCCAGCTACTATGCTTTACACATTGCCTATTTCATCAGTTGCACCGCAGTAAACTTAATCTCTCCACCACTATACAATCGGACAGCTTCTCCTACTTAGCAAATGATGCAAATTCTCCTTGGGGGAAAAATCACACATCTCTTTTCTCCTTTAACAGCTATTAACAGAGGCTTCAGGTCAATGTGGCAAGAAAGACATTCATATTCACCATTGTTTTCACCCAGCTATGAGAGAGACGCTTGTGACCTATTTTCTGGCTGCCTCTAAGACTTGCTAGGAATGCTCTCCAATTTTGGCAGACTTGGGTAGTTTGGTCTCCTGAATTGTGATGTCAATAAAATATTTATCCAGCTGCCTGAAAATCACCATCATCTCTTCTTCCTTCATTTGGGAAAATACCACCCACTGACATGTCTTACTTGTACTTGAAAGATGTATGACTTGTCAGGGCTAAGTTTAGTGAATGTTTTCAGAAGAGCTATAAACTTATACTGAACATGAGATCAATTATAGGAAATATGGAGATTCTAGAAGACTGGTCCTCAGAGGATAACCTCAGAGGTTATCCACTATCCTAATTGGGACAATCAGAGTGAGAGGTGATGCTGTTAACATCAGTGATGCTGAGACCACCAGCATAAATAGCGTTCTGAACAAAAGAAAATATGAACATTTAACACTGACTTCACTTGGTGGCTCAGAGGTTAAAGTGTCTTCCTGGAATGCGGGAGACCTGGGTTTGATCCCTGGGTTGGGAAGATCCCCTGGAGAAGGAAATGGCAACCCACTCCAGTACCCTTGCCTGGAGAATCCCATGGAGGGAGGAGCCTGGTGGGCTACAGTCCATGGGGTCGCAAAGAGTCAGACACAATTGAGCGACTTCACTTTCACTTTCTTTATACTTTGACAGACGAATGGATAAACAAAATACGGTACATGCATCAATGGAATATTGTTCAATCTTGAAAAGAAATGAAATTTTCACACATGCTACAACATGGATGAAACTTGAGAACAGGATGCTAAGTGAAATAAACCAGTCACAAAAGGACAAACACTGTACAACTCCACTTATGAGATATCAAGAGTAGTTAAATTTATAGAAACAGGAAATAGAATGGTGATTGCCAGGGGCTGGGAGGAGGAGGGAATGTAAGGTTATTGTTTAATAAGTACAGAATTTCAGTTTGGAAAGATAAAAACATTTCACAGATGGATAGTGGAGATGATTGCATAACAATGTGAATGTATTTAATGTCACTGCACTGCACATTTAGACAGTTAAAATGGTCTATTTTGTGTTACATGTATCTTACCACAGTAAAAATCGTTGTCATCACTTTAATGATAAAGCATGGATCAGGATATCCTCAAGGCCCTTATTGTATGCATAACACATTATGATCCCAATTATGAGTCACTGAAGTTAAGATGGAGTCGAATCACCCACTGCTCCCCTGTGTGCTTTAACAAACATTTGGGAAAAGACATGAAGAGTCCAACAGGGATTTCCTGCTAGCAAAGCTGGTCAAAGGACTCAGGAGCTTTATGACTCTGTCCTCAACTTAAACTCAAATGTAGCCCAAATTCAGTGAACAGTGGCAAGTAAAGAATCTGGAACAAAGAGAGAAGTGATCTGCTTGCTCCCACAAGCAAGCCTGCTTGATTTGCTTATCACATCAAGCAAGGCCAATCCTCCCTTCCTGAGAGTAGGAGGCCCCAGAAGCAAAGAGGAAAAAAGTTCAAGTAGATCAAAAGAGAGCTGATCCACACTGTCTGGGTTCCAGATAGTGGCCCATCCACCTCCTACTAAAGTCTCAAAGGTTCTCTCTAGACTCAGTCACACCAGATGTCCCCACCTCCCACACCCATTGAGGAGGAAAGAATGGGATGAAACAGAGTTGAAAATAAAGATTCTTCTCCAACAAAAACTACTTTTCACCTTTGCTTTTCCTGCAAGCTCTTAGTTGCATAACAAACATTTGCCTTCCTGTTAACATTTGATATTGAGAAATATTGAATTTTCTCCTTCACTTTGTGGTTCCTCATTCTCTGTGTGTGCCAGATAGTTTCCCATTTACTTCCAAAGCTGTTCATGTAAGTGAGAACCATTAGGAATTCACTTTCTGAACTCCAAGTTGAGTTCAGACACAGCCCCAAACGTGAGGGCCACTTTCTCTTATTTTACTCTGCAATATTGACTGACTGATTCGTGTATCTACAACCCCACCCCTGAGCCCAAACTTTACAGCAAGCTCCTAAAGGCCATGCACAATATTGGCTGACTGCTGAATCCTCCTTTCCATAGGATTCATGTCAGCACACCCTAGAGACTCCATAAACACCTATTCTCCTGGAGCATTTACTGAGTTCCCACAAATGCCTAGGACATGGCCAGCTCTCTGCCCCAAAAGAACCTATTATTTAACAACAATATTATAGAGTTTGGTGCTGCTGGTGGCAAGGATATTTCCTTAGAGGTCCCATGGGGCCTCAGGGAGGGAAGATTTTTCAAGAAAGAGAATGTGTTCTGAAAGACAGAATGTAGTTAGCTCTGACTGCAAATGGGGCATTTTATTGCCTGTCTGATGGATAATCACAGATAAAGACTTTGATCTTTATCCATATAGCAGCAATAAGAAAAAAAAGCAAGAACTCTGTGTATTTTTTTTTTTTCTCTGCCATTCCAGGAAAACAGAGCTCATTAAAATGCTCAGAAGAATGTCTTCATGTGTATTCTTAAGCATCACATCAAGTGCTGTTGTGCAGTCTTGCTCTTCCATTGTTCCCCACCAATGCCCTGATGAGGAGACAGGCCAGCGGAAGGACTAATGAAAGAGGAAGAAGAAGGATGTTGACAGCGAGGGGAGTGGACAAGGAGAGGGTTAATGCTGAGTATCAGGGGAAAGATGAAAGGGCGGCATGAGAGTGGCAGGGCGGCATGGAAGCCCTAACACACCCACGTGTTCAGATCAGGCTTTATTCCTCAGACAGAGGACTCTGAGCACATGTGGTCTGGAGTGGCAACATGAGGATGGCTCTCCCTTCTTTTGTGATTGAACTCAGTGGTCCATTTCATAGTCGAACTTGCAAACTGAATCTAAACAGGCAATGCAACAAAAACCAAAATATCAGCATGTAGGCAGCATTGGCAGAGTTCAGGGTGTGAGAGAGTACCACCGGAAGTGCCTGCCATGCTGTGATGCACTTAACTGACTCTACCTCTTCTCTAATTATGATGACTATCAATAATGTTCACTAAGGACAGAAAGGTAACTTTCATTGTAAAATGGAGACTACGTCTTCACTATTATTGATCCTTACAAAGGGAGCAGCCAAAGACCAAGTCCTTCAAGGTCTGAGATAAAGCCCAGTACCCTGGAGTGAATGTGCATGGTGGGCCATATATATATATACACACTGATGTCCCAGCATGCAGGGCCCATCCTCGATGCGGGCAATAGGGTACAGGGTACAAGTGTCTCATCCTGTATTGACAAAGAAACCTAGACATGCACCCTTATTTATACCCAAAGAGCTTGATGTATGGAATCATCATTTTAATGTTAATTTATGGAATGTTTCATTTGCTTCCCTGGTGGCTCAGAGGTTAAAGCGTCTGCCTCCAGTGTGGGAAACCCAGGTTCGAACCCTGGGTCAGGAAGATCCCCTGGAGAAGGAAATGGCAACCCACTCCAGTATTCTTGCCTGGAGAATCCCATGGACAGAGGAGCTTGGTAGGCTATAGTCCCCGGGATCACAAAGAGTCGGACACGACTGAATGACTTCACTTTTATTTGCTTAACATTTTTAATATCTTAATTCTGTGTCTTTACTGCCTCACATTTTAATAAAACCTTAATATTTTAATTAACCCAAGCTAAACTCAATTGAAATGCCCCATATATATATATATTGATACTGAGCAGAGAGGGAAGGGCTTAAAGTACAAGGAATTCTAGGTTGAAAATTAAATCACACAGAATGTTAAGAATTGCCAGTTTCATTCACCAGACCCTTATTTATTTTTGAATAGCAGCATAAACCCCATAGCATTCAATTCTATACCTAGTCACTGGAACCACAGATTTACCAAGTGCAATTTGTTTGTTTTGGAAAGAACAAATCTCTAAAGTTGTCTCAGAATCAGTACCTCCTCTTAGATGGTCTTGAATGACACATGTAAAAGAATGACCCCTAGCGGTAATAGGCCAAATTTACAGTATTTAATTAAGACCCAGCTTTGAACTCGAGGGGGTAGAAATGGATTCCCTTATAAAGCAACATGAAGCTTCCAGGGAAAGGGCACACACAGTGCCTTGCTTTATCTCATGACTCAGCAATCACACCAGCATAACTCAAAAACTCCCTTATCTCGTAGATGCCTCAAATTAGACCAGGGGCTTGTAGGAAACTATCTTCTAACTGTTCTCTTGATACAGCCACACAGTGCACAGTATTATGTCTAGTTACCCATCCAAATTCTACATAAAAATTCCCAGTTACTAGACACATTGTAAAGGAGGCATTGATTCTTGTTTTTGTTTTTTTCCTTCCTGCAGAATGATAAAGAACTCTTCTTTGGGTAGGGATGTTCCCATGTGCCTAATTTGGGGAAAGTCAGCAGGAAGCAGTGAACATTATTTCTCAATATAGAAATGGAAACTGAGAGATTTTCCCCCTCCTCAATTCCTTTCAGCCAGGATCTAAGCATATGAACTGAGAGTGGATGGTTGTATATTGCTGCTCAGTGATGGGAAACTAGAATGAGGGAGGCAGTGACTTATAGTAGCCAAGTGACATCGTGCCCAGAAGGGATGTAGTTGAGGCAGAGGTGATGTCTGGCAGATGTGGTTGTGTGCAATGCATCTGGCATATTGTGTGCCATGTCCTAACCAGATTACTTCATCCCATACTTTATTTGTCCTTTAATTCCACCCCTTTACAAGACCATTCCTGCAAATTCTTACCTTCCTGTAACATCCCAGTAATCCTTTTCTCTACACAAAGTTGGCTTCCCTTATTTTTAACCCAGAATCTTAAGGGACCCCTATCAATTTAATCACTAGTATATACTTCCTTGATATATATTCTCATTAGACCTGGTGTTACCTTATTCTGTTATTTAATATTCCTTTAGTATAAGCTGAAATTCTTCTTAAAGTATTCACATTACTTCTTAAAACATTTAGTGTCTCTGTACTAACACTCTTAACAGGGATGAAATCCATCTATAGAAATTGAATAACTAGAAGACAACTGTCTAGATATTTTAATTAATTGGGAGATGGTGGTGTTGTTGAGGCAAAGACTAAAAAAAAAAGGATCATATTGAGGAATGTGTTAAAAATAAGCTGAGATCTCTGTGAATGGAATATATTTCCTTTATGGATTTCTCATTTTAACCATGAGCTCCTTGGGATTTTAAAGTAATGAAAAGACAAAAAAGCTAGTCTTTTTCCTAGTATGCCATGAAAATTTGTCGATCTTATGGCACCTCCTATCATCATGGGAGTGGGCAATGTGGTGGCCTTAGTCAAGCTCAAAGGTAGAAAATGATTTCTTATTCCTTTTTTTAAAAAAGTCTTTCTTTAATATTCCAGTTATCTAATTAGTCACCTTCACCCACAGCAGGCCATGAAATTAAAAGACACTTGCTCCTGGGAAGAAAAGCCATGACAAACCTAGATAGCCTATTAAAAAGCAGACACACTACTTTGCCAACAAAGGTCCATCTAGTCAAAACTGTTGGTTTTCCAGCATTCATGTACGGATATGAGAGTTGGACCATAAAGAAGGCTGAGTGCTGAAAATGGATGCTTTTGTTCTGGTGTTGGAGAGGATTCTTGTGAGTCCCTTGGACTGCAAAGAGATCAAACCAGTCAATCCTCAAGGAAATCTGAATTCCTTGAGGAATTCTGAATATTCATTGGAAGGACTGATGCTGAAATTCCAATACTTTGGCTACCTGATGCAAAGAGCCAACTCATTAGAAAAGACCCTCATGCTGGGAAAGATTGAAGGCAGTAGGAGAAGGAAATGACAGAGGATGAGATGGTTGGATGGCATCACTGACTCAACGGACATGAGTTTGAGCAAAGTCCGGGAGATAGTGAAGGACAGGGAAGCCTGGCATTCTGCAGTCCATGGGGTCACAAAGAATTGGACATGACTAAACACTGAACAACAGCACACCTCCTACCTACCCTTATCACCACATCTCATCTCACATCCCACGTCTCACAGGTGAGGGCATTAATAAAAAGACAGAGAAAGAAAACTTTTCTCATTTTTCTCCAACTATATGTCTCCAATACTCCTGACTTTCTTTCATGCCCCAGAAATTTTAAACTGTTCAGATTCATCTGGATACATACAGTATCTTGGAGAAAATTGCCCTCCCTAAATCAACAGTAGTTCTAAGTATCTCCACGTGAACTTAAGACTGGACCAGCATTATACAAGTCCTCCACAGAAAACAGAATGCAAATAAAGCATAGAATTGTAATTAGATTTCAAGTACACAAAAAGATCCAAAAAACATCCTGAGAATGTAGGTGGGTAGAGAATGAGCCTTATCCCAGGGGGATTTCAAGCCAGGAGAAAAGTAGCTTCTAACCAGCAAACCACCCTTGGTCCTACAAGATGAATAGTAAGCTGGACTCATTTTGATACAATTTGACACTCTTTGTTTTAAAGTCTCATTTAAATAATCCATACCTCTATCCAGAAATATTTAGTTCTCATTATAAACAGAGAAATTTAATTCTGAAAATCAGTAATATCCAGAGTTGTCAGAGAAAAACTCTGTTCTTTGCACAAATACACAAAACCCAAGAGACTGAACATGATAAGTTTTATGATCTTTTACCAGAAAAACAGATTAAACAGAAAGCAAAGATAAGCATAAGTTATTTACATGCATCTTCAGATTTCCAGTGCTTTCATGTATATTCCCTTTTCCAATTCCATAAACAGGAAATGAACAGCCTCC
This sequence comes from Redunca redunca, assembly GCA_006410935.1. Taxonomy (NCBI): domain Eukaryota; kingdom Metazoa; phylum Chordata; class Mammalia; order Artiodactyla; family Bovidae; genus Redunca; species Redunca redunca. Next base: position 183,316 of record SJYQ01105292.1, on the reverse strand, counting down.
AAACAGTTCCCTTTGAACAGGCAGTGTATAACCTGCTTTACAATGCAATGTTTATTGGTGATAACTGTGGGTCTACTATACATCTACAACCCACTTAAAAAACGTCTTTCAGAAGCAGTCAGTTGTCCTACTGAACAAACATGGCCAAACTCTCTCATAGCCAGGTCTTACCTCTGCACGCATAGCAAAACCAAAAATACTACATGGTGCTGAAACTTTTTAGGAATTAGAATCGTACTGAGTTTATTTGGAAGAAAGGCTACCAAAAATCTCAAGTGGCCTTATAAGGATAAAAATATACTGAAAATATTAATAGCAAGATATTAGAAAGGGGTCAAAGTAACAATCTACAGAAAGCAAAAGGGAGGCAGAGTAAACAAAACACTGCAGTAGCCTTTACTCTGGTGCTTCCAATACATACCCTCAAACAATATTTACTCTTACATTGAACAGTCATGACCTAGCATGTGTGTGTACATGCACACACACACATACTCCTTAACCTCACTTGGGGTCATGCCAGGATATTTCTACATTCTTTTGACTTTTGTTATTATTGAGGAATAATTTACATACTGCAAAAAGCATAGATTTCCAGTATACAGTTGGATCAATGTTGACAAATATCTACTTACAGGTATCCATCATCCAAATCGAGATACAGAGCATTTCCAACACTGGACTTGTGCACCATTTCTGTCAGACTTCTTTCCCATCCGGGAAATTACTATGCTGATTTGTTCCACAATAGATTGATCACGCCTGTTCATGAACTCTTCACAAACGGAAGCATATGTATGTTCTCATTTGTGTTACTTGATGCATTCCACTAGATTTATTTTAAAGCTCACTAATGGGCTACAATGTACAGTTAGAAAAAAAATGCTACAATGCATTCCATAACCTAGTGTGCATTCATTTAACTTCAGGTGTTTGCAAATTCTCAGACCTCTCCCACAGAGATTCAGATTAAAATGTAGATTACTGAGCCCTACTCCAGACCAACTAAAGCATGCATCCTTATGTGGTTCTGCTGCAGGCTGTTCACAGCCTACATTCTAATATGGTTTACAGCCAGGTTTCTCAGTCACTCTAAACAATGCTTTCACTATGTCACCACCTCTGTCCCAGCTAAGAAAATACAACGGCTCCCCATTTACTGCCTACTGCATCAAGCATAAGTACCTTCACCTGACGTACAAAGCCCTCCATCAAAGGGTCTTGCTTTCCTGATTGATACACCTTCCTGTTACTCAGCAACAAGAACCTCCACAACGATCGGTCTCCTTAGGGACCCCCACTGCCCATTCAATTCCACAATACAGACTCTAATGCTAACTTTTCCCTGTATCCGAGAACCTATCAGAGCTCTTCAAATTGAGTAACAGCCTCAGATAGTATTTCCTGGAAACAGTTTTGGTGGGTGGGTCTGTGAGTACCAGGCACATTTGTAAGGCATCAGAGCTTCCCCCAGGCTGACTTACTGACTGTTAATTCCCCTCCACAGAAGTGTTCTCTATGTTATATCTCTGTTCAAGAGAGCACCCTTTGGCTCTACAACCTTGTTAGAACATTGGTTCTACGTGGTCTCCTGGGTATATTTGGAAACAGATGGGTCTCAGTTCTCCTCTTGCTTTCTTACTCTGCAAATAGGAGAAGAAAGGCCTCTTGAGTTAGGACTGAAACAAAACTTGCAGAAATATATCACAAAAGGTAGGAAAGAAGGGGCAGACTAAAGGAAGTAGCCTGGGGAAGCTCAAGGCAAACTGCAAGGTATAGCCCTCATGTTTTAGTCCTTCCTCTCACACACATAGAAGGTATTAAATAGATGTGTGTTGATACCAGAGTTCAAAGAGCTTTCTTGAATATATACATTCATTCAATACATTATTTTTCAGTTTATACTGTGTCTCAGGAACTTCTGTAGGTGCTGAGAATATAGCCACTAGTAAGACAAATCCCTATCCTCAAGGAACTTGGCATTATAAGGGGATTATACACACACACACACACACACACACACACACACACACTTTAAGCAAAGTAAGGGGGAAAAGAAAGTGCACACTATTAACAAACAGTAATAAAGGAAGTTCTCAGTAAAGGTAGTATTTTAAAAGACTTTAAAGGGGTAATCAAGTGGGCTACTCAGCTATCTAGAGAAGTTCAGGCAGAAAACAGGATGAATTGCAAAGGCCCTGAAGTGGAAGCCTTCTTCCTGTGTTTGATAAATGCCAAGAGATCTGAAAAAAATGTGAGGGTATTGGAACACAAAAGGCCTAATGGGCTGTTATAAGAACTTTTGCATTTACTCTGAGATTTCTAAGAATGAAAGGGAAAGTTTTGAGCTGAGACACACATGATTCATTTGGTATTTTCATAGATTTATTCTTGTACTGTATTGAGAGTCGACCGCAGGGGGACAAGGAGTAAAAAGAGGCTGTTATAATAAACCAACTAAACAATGATGGTAACTTGCATCAGGATTGGTAGGATTAAAGGAGCTAAAGAAGAGCAAAATTATGAGTACATTCTGAAAGTGGCAATGACAAGATTTGTTAAATTGTGAGGTGTAAAAAAAGAGTATAGTCCAGGATAAGTCCAAGATGTCTGACCTGAGTGACGTGAAAGGTGGGTAGCCATTTATTAATACTGCTGGAAGAGCGGACTGGAAGAGAGTTTGGGAAGTCCTTTGTGAACAGGTGAAGTGTGAGATGCCTTTTAGACACCCAGGTAGTGATAATTAGAAGGCAGTGTATACAAAATTGTAGAGTTTATGAGATATTTTCAGATCAAAGATACAAGTCTTGCATTTGTAAATTTATACATGTTGTATATATATATATATATAGTCATGACACAGGATACTTATACAAAGAGGAAGAATACTGTCTAAAAAAATGAGATCTGGCATAACCCCAATATGTGGCTATCAAAAAGATGCAGAGAAATCAATATAGGAAATGGAAATGTCCAAGCATAGACAAGGAGAAACAAGGAACTGGTGTCCCAGAAGTCAAGTGAAGAGTATTTTAACAATGAGCATGCTATCAACAACATTAAGTGCTCCTATAGATTAGTAACATAGGATATGAAAACTCATAGTTAAATTTAGGAAAATAGAATTCATAGTATTTTAACAAAGGAGTTCACTGAGTATGCAAATACTCATAAAATGGGTTGCACAAAGAACTGGAGAAGATGACTTGGGGATAAAAAAGTATAAATAACTCTCTCAAGGAGAGCTGACATAAAGGAATAAAGAAATAGTGAAGTGGTTGAACTAGCTGAAAAAGCAAGTGGGAAAAAGATACACACACATACATAACTCTCATCTTTAAAAACAGATATATAGTGTGTTTTTGAGTTCAGACAATAATCCAGTTGAGAGAGAAAAAAAAAATCTAAAGATGCAAGAGATAAGGAGAAGAGAAGAATAAAGAATCCCTGACAAGGTATACTTAAGAAGTGACAGGAGAGTCAAAATGAGAGATACTCCAGGTCCTAGTTCATAGCCGTCTACCTACCCATTTGCCATTTTGTTTAGTCTTGAGTTTCATGTGTTGGTTTTGTTTCTCTAAGAAGATTTCAAACTCTTCCAGGATAATCGTGTGTATCCTAGGCCACCTGTGGGTTTTTACAAGACCCCACACTGTATATCACATAAAATTTTTCATTTTATCATTGATAGCTTTAGCAAGTTTTGTTCTGACTATAAATATTGAGAAGAAGGGACACAGGACAAAGGACTGCCTCTAAAATTAGAGAGACAGACAAGCACACAATAAGAGTTTCACAATTTACCAGAGCAGAAACCTCCTTGGCAAACCAGTACGAAAGTAGGAAACCCTGAATTCTCATTAGCCAACTGCTGATGGTTCAGTGTTGAGAAACCTGAGAGATCAAAATCCCAGGGGACCCAGTCATAGGCAGGCTCTCAGACTTTCGGGAGTTTTACCTCCAGGAGGTTTTCCAGCTCCTCACAATAAATGACAGAGAAGCATCACCTCATGTTTCCAGAAGAGGGAGGGGAAAAGGGGACTGTTTTGAAATATACCACAACATTCTGTTCTTAAAAAAGCCTGCCCTCGGGATAAATGGTTTTAACAGATTCTTACCTAACCAGTAAGAATTATCGGTTCAGTTCAGTTCAGTCGCTCAGTCGTGTCCGACTCTTTGCTGGCATGAATTGCAGCATGCCAGGCCTCCCTGTCTATCACCAACTCCCGGAGTTCTCTCAAACTCACGTCCATCGAGTCGGTGATGCCATCTAGCCATCTCATCCTCTGTCATCCCTTTTTCCTCCTGACCCCAATCCCTCCCAGCATCAGGGTCTTTTCCAATGAGTCAACTCTTCGCATGAGGTGGCCAAAGTATTGGAGTTTCAGCCTCAGCATTAGTCCTTCCAATGAACACTGAGGACTGATTTCCTTTAGGATGGACTGGTTGGATCTCTTTGCAGTCCATGGGACTCTCAAGAGTCTTCTCCAAACTAACTGAGGAAGGGGAATAACCAGCTCCAGTCTGCTTGCTCCAACCTTCCATGTGGGGAAAAGGAAACACAACTCCAGCCCCCTTCAGCCATCCTGTTTCACTTAAGTGTTGGTGTAGGTACTGAGAAGCACAGATGGAGTTCACCGTCCACAGGTACCAAAAACGGATACTAAATCACAGGACTATAGAAGACTCCCTCTCACACTATACCTTATCATTACATTATGAAAAGCCTGTGTACTGCATTTCCTTTTACCCAGTACATGGTGTTTGCTTTTCAACAAAAAATTACAAGGTATTGCTGAAAGACAAAAATCACAGTTTAAAGAGACTAAACATGTATTAGAATCAGAGTCAAATGACAGGAATGTTTGAATAATCAGAGCAGAATTTTTTTAAGGCTATGATTAATATTCTAAGGGATTTAACAGAGTAAGTGGACAGCATGAAAGAACAAACAGATAATGTAAGAAAGAGTAAAAGTATACACAAGAATCAAAGAGAAATGGTGGGGATCAAACAACACTAATAAAAGTGAATAATGCCTTTGGTGGGCTCATTTGTATCCAGACATGGCTTTTCACAGTAGAGAAACAGAGCCAAAAACTGTCTTTCTAAAGACCTGTAAACTCAATAAGCCTCTAGCCAGGTGAAGAAAAAAAAAAAGATGAGACTAATTACTAATATCAGAAGTGAAAGAAGGGATTATTACAAATGTCATGGGCACTAAACAGAGAACAAAGGTATATTATGAAAAACTACGCCTAAAATATTGATAATGTAGATGAAATGGACCAATTCTTTGAAAGACATGTCTCCCAGTAATAGCCTATCTGAATAGATCTATAACTATTGAAGAAATTCAATCAATAATTAATAACCTTCCAAAACAGAAAGCCAGGCCTAGATGCTTTCACTGGTGTATTCTATAAAACATTTAAGGATGAAATTATGCCAGATCTCTACAATTTCTTCCAGAAGATACAATCAGGAAGAATACATCTGAATTCATTTTGCAAAGCCAACATCACCCTCATACCAAAAACTGACAGAGCTATTGACAAGAAAAAAAATTCAGATCAATATCTCTCACAAACACTGATACAAAAATGCTCAAAATATTATCAAATTAAATCCAATTATGTATATGAAGAACCACGCATTACAACCAAGTGAAATTTATCCCAAATTTGCAACATTCAAAAATTAATATAATCCATTGTTGTATCAAAAGGTTTCACAGGTGGCACTAGTAGTAAAGAATCCACCAGCCAATCCAGGAAACCTAAGAGACATGGATTCAGTCCCTGGGTTGGGAAGATCCTCTGGAGGAGGGCATGCCAACCTATTCCAGTATTCTTGCCTGGAGAATCCCATGGACAGAGTAGCCTGGGGGGGCCGCAATCCATAGGATCACAAAGAGACACAACTAAAGTGACTTAACACACATGCATTATATCAAAAGCCTAAAGAAGAAAAATGGCATTATCATTTAAATAAATGCAGAAAGAACACTGGATGAAATCCAATACCCATTTATGTTAAACTTGGTCAGCAAGTTAGAAATAGAAGGGAACCTCTTCAACTTAATAAGGAATATCTACCAAAAAAAACACAAACAAACAAACAAACAAAAAAAAAAAACACAACTAACATCATACTTAATGTTAAGAAACTCTCTTGCTAAGATCAGGAATAAAGCAAGGATGTCCCTTCACCACTGCTTTTCAACATTGTACAGGAGTCCTAACTAATTCAATAAGACAAGAAAAGGAAATTAAAAGTATACCATTTGGAAGGGAAGAAATAAAACTGGCTTTGTTTGAACAGATGATATAATCATTTATGTATAGAATCAGAAAGAACTGACCAAAAAAAAAAATTGGAACTAATACATGAGCATAACAACATCACAAAATACAATGTTAATATATAAAATCAATTACTTTCCTATTTACTATCAGTGAACAAGTGAAGTTTGAAATAAAAAACACAACTCCAATGAAATACTTTGGTATTAATCTAAGAAAATATACACAAGATATATAGGAGGAAAACTACAAACCTCTGACAACAAAAGGTACCAAAGTGCTAAATAAGTGCAGAGATATTGCATGTTCATTGATACGAAGATTCAGTATTGTCAACAGGTCATTTCTTCACAGTTGACCTATAAATTCCATGTAATTACAATCAAAATCTAAGTAAGTTATTTTATGGATATTGACAAATTGACTCTAAAGTTGATCAGTACTGAGTGAGAAAAAAGCTGGAGGATTGATACTATTCAACTTCAAGACATACCATAAAGCTACAATAATCAAGACAGCATGTTATGGGTGAAAAAATAATAATATGTTATTGGTGAAAGAATTGGTCAATGGAATAGACAGAGAACCCAGAAAGAGACCAACATAAATAAAGTCTATTAATCTTTGACAAAAGAACAAAGACAATGCAATTGAGGACTGTCTTCAACTAGTGATGCTGGAGCAACTGGACTGTTATGTATTTGTTTGATATGATTTCAAACCCACTTGTTTATGACTTAAGTGAAGCCTTTTTAATCCACTTGTTTATGACAAAGACAAAAAAATTATGTGTTTTAGAAGTAAATTGTTTTTGATCGAGACTACATTAACCTGTGTCAGGATGTCATCATCTCATCTGCTGTTGTTGACAGGAACTCAGAAGTTCAGTTAATAAGGTACCCAAGTGGGAGATTATCAATAAGCGTACATAGAGAAAAAACTATGGCAAGGACACATTTAGAATATAAATACTGAGAGCTTGTGAATACATGAGATTTTTGGTCTGAGCAAAAGCTAACTTTAGCTGATCTGGTTCTTCTAAGATCCTGAGGCACTTGTTCCTTCCTGGCCAGGCTATTATTGGTTAGTAATGGTGTTAAACCATGCAGTGGTCTCAAGAAGAGAAGGAACATATGTCCCTGCCTTAATGGGGAACTCCTCATAGGCAGTAGCACAAGCCATGAAATGGTACATGGAGTGATAACCCTCAAACTATTCAAGCTTGCCTGCCAACATCAGCAACTTGGTTCCCTAGCAACGTGCTCTAGCAACATGGAACTTTCCTTTGCTCCAGCAACTGAAAGTCAGCTCTGGGTTGATTAAGCCAGCTCACCTGAGAAACCAACCTCATATAAAAGGAACACCTCAACTTAATTTGGACTTTGTTTCTGTTATCTCCTCTTGCCTAGAAAAATAGTGTAATTAATATATCATTTGTTTGAAGTATGTTGTTTCTTTATTGACTTATTAAGAGTAATTTCCCTGTATGCTACTGGCTTGTAAAATTGCCACAGTGAATCTGTGTTAAATAAAATATTGGCAAAGACAGCCTCAGTCTCTGAGGATAATCCATCACTCCTCAAACAAAACACTGGATATCCACATGTAAAATATGAATTTAGACACAGAGCTTACATCCTTTACAAAAAAAGTACTCAAAACTGCTCATAGACCTAAATCTAAAATGAAAAACTATAAAAACTCCTGTAAAATAGTTATACGAGGAAACTTCAAGTACCTATGGTATGATGAAAGTGAAAGTGAAAGTCTCTCAGTCGTGTCCAACTCTTTGTGACTCCATGGACTGCAGTCCATAGAATTTTCTAGGCCAGAATACTGGAGTGGGTAGCCTTTCCCTTCTCCAGGGGATCTTCCCAACCCAGGGATCAAACCCAGGCCTCCTTCATCGCAGGTGGATTCTTTACCAGCTGAGCCACAAGGGAAGCTTGGTATGATGAGAATTCTTTAAATACAACACCAAAGGCAAGATCCATAAAAGAGGTCATTGATAAGCTTCATCTCATTAAAATTAAAAACTTCTGCACTGCAAAAGCTAGTATCAAGAGAATGAGAAGATAAGCCACAGATTAGGAGAAAATATTTGCAAAAGACACAGCTAATAAAGGACTGTTATTCAGAAATATACAAAGAACTCATAAAACTCAACAATAAGAAAACAAATAGGTAGGGTAAATGTTTACACTTATAGCTGATTCACATTGTTACACAACAGAAACTAACACGTTATAAAGCAATTATCCTCCAATTAAAAAAAAAATAGAAAACCAGAATAAAAGACACTTCAATGAAGATAGAAAGTTGGTAAGTAAGCACACTGAAAGATGTTTAATCTCATATATAAATAGGGGACTGAAAATTTTAAGCAATGAGGTAATACTTCCCTGGTAGCGACAGTAAAGAATTGGTCTGCACTTAAATGAACCTTAAATGAACATTACAAAATGAAAGAACTCAATCTAAAAAGGCTAAGAAGCCATATGGTTCAAACTAGAAGACATTCTGTAAAACACAAAACTATGACAATGGTGAAAAGATTAGTGGTTGGCAGTTGTTAAGAAGAGACATGAAAAGATAGTACACAGAGGATTTTTAGGGCAGTGAAACCATTCTGTACAATAGTACAATGGTAGATATGCATTATTATACATTTGTCAAAATCCATATTATGCACAACATCAAGACTGAACTTTCTTACAAAGTATGAACTTTGGATGACAATTGTTTCTAGAATTCCTGTGCTACAATCTCCTACATGCTGAGCTATCTCATTTCCAATTATTTTGTCTCTAACACCTCAATTAAACTACAAATTCTAAGGAAAAGCAATCATGTCTTGCTCACAGCTGAACACCCACTACCTTGCATAGTATGGTCAAAATAATGCTTGTTAAATAAGCATATGGAAAATATCAAGCACATAAAATAACTGATAAGACAATCAGATGGTATTTTAAAGACAATTTAATGAAAGGACTACCAGCAAAGGGTAGGTATGTTTCAAAAACCATCAAACTTTGTTAAGATATCTACAAACTGGCAACACTGGGAAGCCATTACTATATCTAGGCTCAGAAAGGCAAGGGGGAGTGGCAGTATTTCAAAACCTGGTGATAAACAGAGCAGCAGAAAAGCTGTCACACAGAAATAAAGGTAATTATGGAGGACGACAGCTCAAACCGGAAATCTGCATCAAAGCAGGGAGGAGGCAGGTAAGAAGTGGATCTCCTATTTACCTCTCTTCCTGAACCGTAATCTCCTTGTGATTTTTATTAGCTATGCACAGCAAAGATGGGCTGGATAAAGGACAGAAATCGTATGGACCTAACAGAAGCAGAAGATATTAACAAGAGGTGGCAAGAATACACAGAAGAACTAAACAAAAAAAATATTCACGACCAAGATAATCACGATGGTGTGATCACTCACCTAGAGCCAGACATCCTGGAATGTGAAGTCAAGTGGGCCTTAGAAAGCATCACTACGAACAAAGCTACTGGAAGTGATGGAATTCCAGTGGAACTAATTCAAATCCTGAAAGATGATGCTGTGAAAATGCTGCACTCAATATGCCAGCAAATCTGGAAAACTCAACAGTGGCCACAAGACTGGAAAAGGTCAGTTTTCATCCCAATCTCAAAGAAAGGCAATGCCAAAGAATGCTCAACCTACCGTACAATTGCACTCATCTCACATGCTAGTAAAGTAATGCTCAAAATTCTCCAAGCCAGGCTTCAGCAATACATCAATCGTGAACTTCCAGATGTTCAAGCTGGTTTTAGAAAAGGCAGAGGAACCAGAGATCAAATTGCAAACATCCACTGGATCATGGAAAAAGCAAGAGAGTTCCAGAAAAACATCTATTTCTGCTTTATTGACTATGCCAAAACCTTTGACTGTGTGGATAACAACAAACTGTGGAAAATTCTGAGAGAGATGGGAATACCAGATCACCTGACTTGCCTCTTGAGAAACCTATATGCAGGTCAGGAAGCAACAGTTAGAACTGGACATGGAACAATAGACTGGTTCCAAATAGGAAAAGGAGTACGTCAAGGCTGTATATTGTCACCCTGCTTATTTAACTTCTATGCAGAGTACATCATGAGAAATGCTGGGCTGGAAGAAGCACAAGCTGGATCAAGATTGCTGGGAGAAATATCAATAACCTCCGATATGCAGATGACACCACCCTTATGGCAGAAAGTAAAGAGGAACTAAAAAGCCTCTTGATGAAAGTGAAAGTGGAGAGTGAAAAAGTTGGCTTAAAGCTGAACATTCAGAAAATGAAGATCATAGCATCTGGTCCCATCACTTCATGGGAAATAGATGGGGAAACAGTGGGAACAGTGTCAGACTTTATTTTTTGGGGCTCCAAAATCAATGCAGATAGTGATTGCAGCCTTGAAATTAAAAGATGCCTACTCCTTGGAAGAAAAGTTATGACCAACGTAGATAGCATATTCAAAAGCAGAGACATTACTTTGCCGACTAAGGTCCGTCTAGTCAAGGCTATGGTTTTTCCTGTGGTCATGTATGGATGTGAGAGTTGGACTGTGAAGAAAGCTGAGCACTGAAGAATTGATGCTTTTGAACTGTGGTGTTGGAGAAGACTCTTGAGGGTCCCTTGGACTGCAAGGAGATCCAACCAGTCCATTCTGAAGGAGATCAGCCCTGGGATTTCTTTGGAGGAAATGATGCTGAAGCTGAAACTCCAGTTCTTTGGCCACCTCATGCGAAGAGTTGACTCACTGGAAGAGAGTCTGATGCTGGGAGGGATTGGGGGCAGGAGGAGAAGGGGACGACCAAGGATGAGATGGCTGGATGGCATCACTGACTCGATGGACATGAGTTTGAGTGAACTCCGGGAGATGGTGATGGACAGGGAGGCCGGGCGTGCTGCAATTCATGGGGTCGCAAAGAGTCAGACACAGCTGAGCAACTGAACTGAACTGAACTGAACAGCTTTCTTCATGATCCAACTCTCACATCCAAACATGACCACTAGCCTTGACTAGACGGACACTTCTTGGCAAAGTAATATCTCTGCTTGCCAATATGCTATCTAGGTTGGTCATAACTTTCCTTCCAAGGAGTAAGCATCTTTTAATTTCATGGCTGCAATCACTATCTGCAGTGATTTTGGAGCCCAAAAAAATAAAATCTGACACTGTTTCCACTGTTTCCCCATCTATTTCCCATGAAGTGATGGGACCAGATGCTATGATCTTAGTTTTCTGAATGTTGAGCTTTAAGCCAACTTTTTCACTCTCCTCTTTCACTTTCATCAAGAGGCTTTTTAGTTTTAGAAAGGGCAGAGAAACCAGGGATCAAATTGCCAACATTCGCTGGATCATCACAAAAGCAAGAGAGTTCTAGAAAAAACATCTATTTCTGCTTTATTGACTATGCCAAAACCTTTGACTGTGTGTATCACAACAAACTGTGGAAAATTCTGAAAGAGATGGGAATACCAGATCACCTGACTCGCCTCTTGAGAAACCTGTATGCAGGTCAGGAAGCAACAGGTAGAACTGGACATGGAACAACAGACTGGTTCCAAATAGGAAAAGGAGTACGTTAAGGCTGTATACTGTCACCCTGCTTATTTAACTTATATGCAGAGTACATCATGAGAAACGCTGGGCTGGAAGAAGCACAAGCTGGAATAAAGATTGCTGGGAGAAATACCAATAACTTCAGATATGCAGATGACACCACCCTTATGGCAGAAGGCAACTCCAATAGACGAGAAGCTGGTTAACCTAAAAGGTTTGGAACACCAGACTACACAGAGTAACAACTTGCTATAAAGGACTGTCATTCTAGGCTGTTTCAGGAGCAGTCTGTCCTTTAACATCCCCTTTAATCTAAATACGTACTCAGCAAGAAAAGGATACATCTCCAACTTCCATCTTCCTACTCAGCAGCCCAGCCCAACCACTGCTTAGTTTAACCAATTAGCGATTTGCTGGGGAAATGTGAACAAATTAAGCTGATGATTGTGGGCCACTAATTGGCTGCCAGTCTGTTGGAGTAGCTTCACAGGTGCTAAATCAAATTGATAGCTAAAGGCTATGAGCTGTTTAGCCTTCTGCTCCTCTCACTTGGGGCTTCAAGGCTGAGGAAGAGGAGTGGTTTACCGTGGCATTTTTGTCAATTTGTCATGACACATCCTCAGGGCTGTGCATGGTCAGGGTTGTTACTCTTAATTGTGGGGCTGGTTACCAGGCTGTGGCCCTGGAAAGGCAAGAGGCTGCCAGGCTTGGGGAGATGCTCTTATCCTTCGTGACAGGCAGTGAGGCGTCTTAGGTGAACTATGAAACTGATGCAGTTTTAGAGAAGCTGGGAGAATTCTTGGAGGCCACACATTTGGAGGGAAAGTACAAAGGTTGGGGCAAAAGTAGAAGTCACTGGAGAAAGAACACAAGTCAGAGGAAGAACTCAGGCCTCAGGGGCAGGACGGCTGGGCTGGAGTTCTAGCAGCTCAGCCAAGTCGCTGTGTGTTCCCAGGCTCCCCTTCCTATCTAATAAATGAGAGGATTCATTAAGCAATACTGTGGACTTGAGAGAGGAAGATGCGCCACATCAGAGTGAAATAAGGAGTCCAGTGTTTGTTTGTTTGTTTGTTTTTTAGTGTATACTGACTCACAAGAACTGAAAAAAAAATCAAAATACGTGTTGTTCCTTTCAAAATACTTCTCTTAATAAGGCATGTTACTTACTTTAAAGATGTTATTACTTCTTAAGTCCTGTCTGGACATCTAGGAAAATTGCCAGAAAAGCAAATACAACTCATTAAAAAAGAAAGAAGGAAAAAAAAAGATTTTTCTTAATGATTTACAACAGTGGTTCTTAACCAGAGGCACTTTTGTTCCAGCCCTCACCTCTCACCCCTGAGACATGGAGACCAGTGGTTGTCACAAGTAGGAGTGGGGATAGGATAGTGTCACAAGAGGGGAGTGGGGGTTGACATCTCTCCTGAGTGAAGACCAGGGAGGCTACTAAATACCGTACAATGCATAGGACAACCACCTACAGTAAAGAACTGACCAATCCATAATATCAATAGTGCCAAAGGCTGAGAAAATCTAATTTGTATGTGCTTAGAGCTAAGTACCAAGACAAAATTCCTATGTTGAAGGAAGTCATTCTGGAATCATACAGGGTAATATCCTAGGGCTGTCTGGTAGAGCACACCTCTTTAATCCTTTCACAAACCTGCATCTTCAAGAAGATTACATGAATTAATGGACATAGAATATTTGTAACAGTTACATGGCACATAGCTAGCACTTAATATATACTAAATATTAAGTACTAATACTAAAAATGCAACAATCATAGATGGTTTTCCAAACTGATCCTTTTGAGGAATAAATATTCTCTAGAATTACATGCTTGGGCATCCTTAAAAATACACATATATCACCAATTGTGCATTTCCTATGTTAGGGAATGTATCTTCATTGATAATGGGTAGGTCAGAAAAGAAAATGCTTATTTTGTAGATATTCATCCAGCATGTATCATTTGGAGGCACGATACAGATTAACATCCTAAATATAAAAGAAGATAATTAACACCTCCAGAGGAAGAGTAATGGGAAATCAGAGCATAAGTGAGGGAAGAGACTTTGGCCCTCCAGTTTCCTCATCCGTAAAGGCCTCAGAAGAACACAAAGGTGTCAAATCAAATGACCATAAACAGGTCAGTAAGAAAATGCTGGACTGGAATGTTAAGAAAGCAGAGGAAAGGCAATGGCTTAGTGGGCTGAAGGCTAAAAAACAGCCTCACTGAGGATTCTTGAGTTATTTCAGACTAAGTAAGACAGTCATGGAGGCCCCCAGTGGCTCCATGGAGAAACTCAGGCCTCTGTGCTTTGTGGATCTCAGTATCATCATCAGAAATGTGGCTTCTTTGCAGAGTGAGAAGCAGCTTGCTGACCCTTGAGACGGGGAATAACTGAGTCATCACAAGTGTCTTAACTGAATAAGCAAAAGTGGTAAAGAATTCACCTGCCAGTGCAGGAGACATGGGTTCAATCCCTGATCCAGAAATATCCCCTGGAAAAGGAAATGACAATCCAGTCCAGTATTTCTGCTTGGAAAACCTGATGGACACAGGAGCCTGGTGAGCAACAGTCCATGGTATCATAAAAGAGTCAGACATGACTCAGAGACTGAACATAAACAAGTGGGACACATTAAGCAAAAGCAGGTCTAGGAAGTGGTATGTAAATTAAATATCAGCATACCAAATTCCACTTGAAATGCACCGAGAGGGTTCATTATTTAAAAGAGCTTCATGGTAAATCCTTATGAAAAACAAAGGATCTTTGGTATTGTCTCAGCTTGGCCTGAGACTTGGAGTAAGTCTTGGCTTGGGAATTGGCCTGGGACTTGGAGTAAGTCATTTCAACCCACTGAAACACATTGCTGCTCATTAAGACTCCATATTCTACCTAAAGAGACTCTTTCCTCAGCCCTTCCCCCAAAGCTGTAGTAAACCATAGGTGATTTATTGTATGTGATAGTGGCCTACAAACTGTAAAGTGATTAGTCACTTCAGTTTCTAAAAGACATTGAATTTGCAACTAACACATTGTCTTAGAATGGGACTACTTGTCTTAGAATAGGACTACTTGTCTTCAAATGAAACTACCTTCTATTTAGTTAAATCTCTGTTTTGAATCAGTTCTAAGGAGATGGATGGAACTGGAGCCGATCATACAGAGTGAAGCANAAAAATTCGAGACCTAAACACTGTAAGTCAGTTGCTGAACTTGAAAACACAGGGGATTCAATGCTACAACAATTGACTCTATAAAATTTTGATAATGGAATGGAATGGGGTAATGGATGGGAAGATATTTTTAAGTAAAGGTTATCATGCTATTTGGGTCATACGTGAATGGCCTAGTGGTTTTCCCTATTTTCTTCAATTTAAGTCTGAACTTGGCAATAAGGAATTCATGATCTGAGCCAGTCGGCTCCTGGTCTTGTTTTTGCTGACTGTATAGAGCTTCTCCATTTTTGGCTGCAAAGAATATAATCAGTCTGATTTCCGTGATGGCCATCTGGTGATGTCCATTTGTAGAGTCTTCTTTTGTGTTGTTAGAGAAGGTGCTTGCTATGACCAGTGCATTCTCTTGGAAAAACTCTATTAGACTTTGCCCTTCTTCATTCCAATTTCAAGGCCAAATTTGCCTGTTACTAGGTGTTTCTTGACTTCCTACTTTTGCATTCCAGTCCCCTATAATGAAAAGTACCTCTTTTTGGGGTGTTAGTTCTAAAAGGTCCTGTAGGTCTTCATAGAACCGTTCAGCTTCTTCAGCATTACTGGATGGGGCATAGACTTAGATTACTGTGATATTGAATGGTTTGCCTTGGAAACGAACAGAGATCATTCTGTCATTTTGAGATTGCATCCGAGTACTGCATTTTGGACCCTTTTGTTGACCATGACGGCTACTCCATTTCTTCTTCTTTTTTTTTTTTTTTTTAAATTTTTATTTTAACTTTATTTTACTTTACAATACTGCATTGGTTTTGCCAAACATTGACATGAATTCACCACGAGTGTACATGCGTTCCCAAACACGAATCCCCTCCCACCTCCCACCCCATAACATCTCTCTGGGTCCTCCCCATGCACCAACCCCAAACATCCTGCATCCAGCATCCGACATAGACTGGCGATTCGTTTCTTACATGATAGTATACATGTTTCAATGCCATTCTCCCATCTCATCCCACCCTCTCCCTCTCCCCCAGAGTCCAAAAGTTCACTCTATGGGTCAGAGTCTCTTTTGTTGTCTTCTGAGGGATTCCTGCCCACAGTAGTAGGCATAATGGCCATCCGAGTTAAATTCACCCATTCCAGTCCATTTTAGTTCGCTGATTCCTAGAATGTCGACGTTCACTCTTGCCATCTCCTGTTTGACCACTTCCACTTTGCCTTGGTTCATGGACCTAACATTCCAGGTTCTTATGCAATACTGCTCTTTACAGCATCAGACTTTGCTTCTATCACCAGTCACATCCACAACTGGGTATTGTTTTTGCTTTGGCTCCATCCCTTCATTCTTTGGAATTATTTCTCCACTGATCTCCAGTAGCATATTGGGCACCTACTGACCTGGGGAGTTCCTCTTTCAGTATCCTATCATTTTGCCTTATCACACTGTTCATGGGGTTCTCAGGCAAGAATACTGAAGTGGTTTGCCATTCCCTTCTCCAGTGGACCAACAGACCATTCAGGTATGACCTAAATCAAGTCCCTTGTGATTATACAGTGGAAGTTAGAACTAGATTTAAAGAACTAATTCTGAGAGATAGAGTGCCTGATGAACTATGGAATGAGGTTCATGACATTGTACAGGAGACAGGGATAAAGACCATCCCCATGGAAAAGAAATGCAAAATGGCTGTCTGAAGAGGCCTTACAAATAGCTGTGAACACAAGAGAAGTGAAAAGCAAAGGAGAAAAGGAAAGATATAAGGATCTGAATGCAGAGGTCTAAAGAATAGCAAGGAGAGATAAGAAAGACTTCCTCAGTGATCAATGCAAAGAAATAGAGGAAAACAACAGAATGGGAAAGGCTAGAGATCTCTTCAAGAAAATTAGAGATACCAAGGGAACATTTCATGCAAAGATAGGCTCAATAAAAGACAGAAATTGTATGAACCTAACTGAAACAGAAGATATTAAGAAGAGGTGGCAAGAATACACAGAAAAACTGTACAAAAAAAGATCCTCATGACCCAGATAATCACAATGGTGTGATCACTCACCTAGAGACAGACATCCTGGAATGTGAAGTCAAGTGGGCCTTAGAAAGAATCACTATAAACAAAGCTAGTGGAGGTGACAGAATTCCAGTAGAGCTATTTCAAATCCTGAAATATGATGCTGTGAAAGTGCTTCACTCAATATGCCAGCAAATTTGGAAAACTCAACAATGGCCACAGGACTGGAAAAGGTCAGTTTTCATTCCAATACCACAGAAAGGCAATGCCAAAGAATGCTCAAACTACCACACAATTTCACTCATCTCACACGCTAGTAAAGTCATGCTCAAAATTCTCCAAGCCAGGCATAGCAATACATGAACCGTGAACTTCCAGATGTTCAAGCTGGTTTTAGAAAAGGCAGAGGAACCAGAGATCAAATTGCCAACATCTGCTGGATCATCAAAAAAGCAAGAGAATTCCAGAAAAACATTTCTGCTTTATTGACTATGTCAAAGCCTTTGACTGTGTGGATCACAATAAACTGTGGAAAATTCTGAAAGAGATGGGAATACCAGACCACCTGACACGCCTCTTGAGAAACCTATATGCAGGTCAGGAAGCAACAGTTAGAACTGGACATGGAACAACAGACTGGGTCCAAATATGAAAAGGAGTACGGCAAGGCTGTATACTGTCACCCTGCTTATTTAACTTATATGCAGAGTACATCATGAGAAACGCTGGGCTGGAAGAAGCACAGGCTGGAATAAAGATTGCTGGGAAAAATATCAATAACTTCAGATATGCAGATGACACCACCCTTATGGCAGAATGTGAAGAGGAACTAAAAAGCCTCTTGATGAAAGTGAAAGAGGACAGTGAAAAAGTTGGCTTAAAGCTCAAAATTTAGAAAACTAAGATCATGGCATCTTTTCCCATCACTTCATACAAATAGACGGGGAAACAGAGTCAGACTTTATTTTGGGGCCTGCAAAATCATTGCAAATGGTGACTCCGGTCATGAAATAAAAAGACGCTTACTCCTTGGAAGGAAAGTTAACACCAGCCTAGACAGCATATTAAAAAGCAAAGACATTACATTCCCAACAAGGGTCCACCTAGTCCAGGTTATGTTTCTTCCAGTGGTCATGTATGGATGTGAGAGTTGGACTATAAAGATAGCTGAGCATCAAAGAATTGATGCTTTTGAACTGTGGCGTTGGAGAAGACTCTTGAGAGTCCCTTGGACTACAAGGAGATCCAACCAGTCCATCATAAAGGAGATCAGCCCTGGGTGTTCTTTGGAAGGAATGATGCTAAAGCTGAAACTCCAGTACTTTGGCCACCTCATGCGAAGAGTTGACTCATTGGAAAAGACTCTGATGCTGGGAGGGATTGGGGGCAGGAGGAGAAGGGGACGACAGAGGATGAGATGGCTGGATGGCATCCCTTACTCGATGAACGTGAGTTTGAGTGAACTCCAGGAATTGGTGATGGACAGGGAGGTCTGGCGTGCTGCAATTCTTGGGGTCACAAAGAGTCAGACACGACTGAGTGACTGAACTGGACTGAACTGAAAGAGAGAACAGATCAAGGCATCCTATTTCCACTTGTTTATGAAATCTTCCCATATATTTCCATTGTATTTTTATAATTACATATCTAGAATACCATGCTTGATAATATCAGCATGTTGATTATTCTCCATTACCAGTTTCTCCCTCCCTAGTTTCTGTATATTTGTTCCCTGCCTGCTTTTGGCACCTCGGAACTGATTCCTATGAACTGTGTTAACATTCTTACCTTTTGGTTTACTGTTCAGTTCAGTTCAATTCAGGTGCTTAGTCGTGTCCGACTCTTTGCAATCCCATGAATTGCAGCACGCCAGGCCTCCCTGCCCATCACCAACTCTCAGAAGTTCACTCAGACTCGCATCAATCGAGTCAGTGATGCAATCCAGCCATCTCATCCTCTTTCATCCCCTTCTCCTCCTGCCCCCAATCCCTCCCACCATCAAAGTCTTTTCCAATGAGTCAACTCTTCGCATCAGGTGGCCAAAGTACTGGAGTTTCAGCTTTAGCATCATTCCTTCCAAAGAAATACCAGGGCTGATCTCCTTTAGAATGGACTGGTTGGATCTCCTTGCAGTCCAAGGGACTCTCAAGAGTCTTCTTCAACACCACAGTTCAAAAGCATCAATTCTTCGGCACTCAACCTTCTTCACAGTCCAACTTTCACATCAATACATGACCAGTGGAAACACCATAGCCTTGACCAGATGGACCTTTGTTGGCAAAGTAATGTCTCTGCTTTTGAATATGCTATCTAGGTTGATCATAACTTTTCTTCCAAGGAGTAAGCATCTTTTAATTTCAAGGCTTCAGTCACCATCTACAGAGATTTTGGAGCCCCCAAAAATAAAGTTTAACACTGTTTCCACTGTTTCCCCATCTATTTCCCATGAAGTGATGGGACCAGATGCCATGATCTTCCTTTTCTGAATGTTGAGCTTTAAGCCAACTTTTTCACTCTCCTCTTTCACTTTCATCAGGAGACTTTTTAGTTCCTCCTCACTTTCTGCCATAAGGGTGGTGTCATCTGCATATCTGAGGTTATTGACATTTCTCCCAGCCATCTTTATTCCAGCTTGTGTTTCTTCCAGCCCAGCGTTTCTCACGATGTACTCTGAATATAAGTTAAATAAGCAGGGTGACAGTATACAGCCTTGATGTACTCCTTTTCCTATTTGGAACCAGTCTGTACTTCCATGTCCAGTTCTAACTGTTGCTTCCTGACCTGCATATAGGTTTCTCAAGAGGCAGGTCAGGTGATATGATATTCCCATCCTTTCAGAATTTTCCGCAGTTTATTGTGATCCACACAGTCAAAGACTTTGGCATAGTCAATAAAGCAGAAATAGATGTTTTTCTGGAATTCTCTTCCTTTATTGATGATCCAGAGGATGTTGGTAATTTGATCTCTGGTCCTCTGCCTTTTCTAAAACCAGTTTGAACATCTGGAAGTTCACGGTTCACATATTGCTGAAGCTTCACTTGGAGAAATATGAGCATTACTTTACTAGCATGTGAAATGAGTGTAATTGTGTGGTAGTTTGAGCATTCTTTGGCATTGCCTTTCTTTGGGTTTGGAATGAAAACTGACCTTTTTCAGTCTTGTGGCCACTGCTGAGTTTTCCAAATTTGCTGGCATATTGAGTGCAGCACTTTTACAGCATCATCTTTCAGGAGTTGAAATAGCTCCACTGGAATTCCATCACCTCCACTAGCTTTGTTCGTAGTGATGCTTTCTAAGGCCCACTTGACTTCACATTCGAGGATGTCTTCCTCTAGGTGAGTGATCACACCATCATGATTATCTGGGTCGTGAAGATCTTTTTTGTATACTTCTTCTGTGTATTCTTGCCACCTCTTATTAATATCTTCTGCTTCTGTTGTGTCCATACCATTTCTGTCCTTTATTGAGCCCATCTTTGCATGAAGTGGTCCCTTGGTATCTTTAATTTTCTTCAAGATAAATCTAGTCTTTCCCATTCTGTTGTTTTCCTCTATTTCTTTGCACTGATCACTGAGGAACTCTTTCTTATCTCTCCTTGCTATTCTTTGGAACTCTGCATTCAAATGGGTATATCTTTCCTTTTCTCCTTTGCTTTTTGCTTCTCTTCTTTTCTCAGCTATTTGTAAGGCCTCCTAGATGGACGTTTTGCTTTTTTGCATTTCTTTTTTGGGGTATGGTCTTGACCCCTGTCTTTTGTACAAAGTCATGAACCTCCATCCATGGTTCATCAGGTACTCTGTCTATCAGATCTAGTCCTTTAAATCTATTTCTCACTTCCACTGTTTAATTGTAAGGTGTTTGAGTTAGGTCATACCTGATTGGTCTAGTGGTTTTCCCTACTTTCTTCAATTTAAGTCTGAATTTAAAGGAGTTCATGATCAGAGCCACAGTCAGCTCCTGGTCTTGTTTTGCTGACTGTATAGAGCTTCTCCATCTTTGTCTGCAAAGAATATAATCAATCTGATTTCGGTGTTGAACATCTGGTAACGCTGATGTGTAAAATCTTCTCTTGTGTTGTTGGAAAAGCTGCTTGCTATGACCAGTGCATTCTCTTGACAAAACTCTTAGTAGCCTTTGCCCTGCTTCATTTTGTACTCCAAGGCCAAATTTGTCTGTTACACCAGGTGTTTCTTGACTTCCTACTTTTACATTCCAATCCCCTATAATGAAAAGGACATCTTTGGGGGGGGGGTGTTAGTTTAAAAGGTCTTGTAGGTCATGGAGCCATTCAGCTTCAGCTTCTTCAGCATTATTGGTCGGGGCATAAACTTGGATTACCATGATATTGAATGTTTTGCCTTGGAAATGAACAGAGATCTTTCTGTCATTTTTGAGATTGTATCCAAGTACTGCATTTTGGACTCTTTTGTTGACTAAGATGGCTACTCCATTTCTTAATGGATTCTTGGCCACAGTAGTAGATATAATGGTTATCTGAGTTATCATCACCCATTCCAGTCCATTTTAGTTCACTGATTTCTAAAATGTTGACATTCACTCTTGCCATCTCCTATTTGACCACTTCCAATTTGCCTTGATTCATGGACCTAACATTTCAGGTTCCTATGCAGAAGGAGCAGACTGTCTTTACAGCATCAGACCTTGCTTCCATCACCAGTGACATCCACAACCCAGTCACATCCACAACTAGGTATTGTTTTTGCTTTGGCTCTGTCTCTTCACTCTTTCTGGAGTTATTTCTACACTGACGTCCAGTAGCATATTGGGCACCGACTGACCTGGGGAGTTCATATTTTAGTGTCCTGTCTCTTTGCCTTTTCATACTGTTCATGCGGTTCTCAAGGAAAGACTACTGAAGTGGTTTGCCATTCCCTTCTCCAGGGGACCACATTTTGTCAGAACTCTCCACCATGACCCATCCATCTTAGGTAGCCCTACACAGCATGGCTCATAGTTCCATTGAGTTAGACAGGGCTGCAGGCCATGTGATTAAATCAGTTAGTTTTTTGTGATATTGGGAATAGAGTTCTAGTAAACCTGTTCCAGACTGTTTGGTTCTTGGCAGGGAGAGCCTGATGAAAAAGATGGACCTAGAGTGGCTCTAATGACCCAGAAAATTAATTGCTTTATAAGTGCTTTAACACAGTTTCTGGAGGCAATAGAAAGAGATGTGCCATCAAAGGGAAAAGCAGGACTTTGTCCCTCTCTTTCTCACTGTTAAGCTCTCTTCCCATAGGCTGCCTGGAGGCTCAGTGTCAACAATGAAATTACATTTCCATCTAAGGAGAAGTAGTCAATTACCATAAACAAAATAAGTAACAAAATCCACCCAAACTATGCTACATTTTGTCTTAGTATCTTCTAGATAACAAGTGTGCCACTAAGAGCATAGAAGGAAATGGCAACTCACTCCAGTGTTCTTGCCTGGAGAATCCCAGGGACGGGGGAGCCTGGTGGGCTGCCGTCTATGGGGTTGCACAGAGTCGGACACGACTGAAGCGACTTAGCAGCAGCAGCAGCAGCAAGAGCATGTCTGGTTCTTCCTAATAGATTCTTCTTGATAATGAGGAATTCCAATGTTTAATCTTTTGTCTCAAATATCTATATGTCCATATATGAATCTGTGTTTGGTGGGAAAAAAAGTGTTTAAAACTGCCAAATACCATGAGCTAAAATGAAGTAAATGATACAAATTCAAGTCAAAGCCCAAATCTTTCATGGAGAAAGTGAACAATAATTAACCACCTTGAGGTGTTATGAAGAGGATAAGCATAATAATCCTAGTAATAAAAGAGCCCTTTATATTGTGCAGAGACTTTAAAATTCATTTCTTTTCTCTTTCACTCAAGCAAAGAATTGCCTCTTTTGTTCCAAATATAGTCCCAGGTTCTGGGGTACAGTGGTGGTGAACACATTGAACAAGGCACATACTTAAGAGTTTGGAGAGTTGAAGGCAATACATGTGTGAACACATAAGAAAATGTCAGAGTGACAAGTGCTGTGATGAAACTAAACAGGCTAGAGGGAACGGATCCTTCATCACAAGTCTGTGAAACAGCTTGAATCCCTAGGATTCCTCTTAGTATAACATTCACAACATATCCTAATTTAGGCAAGATCACATTACTGACTGGCTTCCTGCTACTGCCCCAGTGAATATTCTAGACTGAGCTGAGTGAACGTTCCAGCACAGTTGGCTTCACATCACAGCTCCATACCAGAATGTGAGTGGCCACAATTGAGAAAAAGACTAGGCTGTGAGATGATGTGGCAGGTAAAACCCTAAGTAGCAACTGAAGAGAGCCATTACTAGCAGTTGTACAGGTGGCTCATCAAAGGTGGTCTGGATCTCTGATGGTGGCCAGACCACCATGCCCCAGTGCCCTGACCCTCAATAAATACCTACATGGGTCCCTCTATGGGGCTAAGGGCTTCCCTTGTGGCTCAGCTGGTAAAGAATCCATCAGCAATGTGGGAGATCTGGGTTCAGCCCCTGGGTTGGAAAGATCCTCTGGAAAAGGGAACGGCTACCCATTCCAGCATCCTGGCCTAGAGAATTCCATGGATGGCATATTCCACGGGGTTGCAAAGAGTTGGACATGACTGAGTAACTTTCACTTCACTTCATTCGGCTAATTGTGCTGGTGCTGGGAGGAAGAAAAGCACACACCCTTAAAGAGAACTGAGGCAGCTGGGACCCAACCTTCAGGACTCCTGCTCCAGCAACTGGGACTTGACCTGACTCCAAGGGCAGAGATGGCCACTGAGCAGAAAGGAGCCCCACCGTACACTTGGCTCTGGCCCTAGCACCTCCTTCTCCAGCTCTACCCCCTACCAAAGTGACAACTGCCTGCACACCCTAAGGAAAGACGTGACTTGCGTTCCTGCCAAATCCAGATCTTAACCACTTCATCTAATTTCATAGAGACATAGGGAAATAAGCAAAATGAAAAGACAGAGCAATTTGTCTCAACTGAAAGAGTTAGAGAAAAATCCTGAAAAACTAACGAAGGAGAGATTAAAAAAACCTCTCAGACAAGCAAAAATAGAAAGAGTTCATCAACACTAAAACCTTAAAAGAAATGCCAAATATGTGTCTCTAAGTGGAAAATAAAAGGCTATAACAAGAAGTATCTATAGGAAGGGAAAAAATCCACTAGTAAAGACTAAAATATTGTAAAGGCTGAGGATCAAATATGACATAAAAATACATAATATGGCATGTAAAGATGCTCAACATTGCTTGTTATTAGAGAAATGCAGATCAAAACAACAATGAGGTTATCACCTCACACCAGTCAAAAGGGCCATCATCAAAAAATCTACAAATGATAAATGCTGGAGAGGATGTGGAGAAAAGGGAGCCCTCTTGCACTGTTGGTGAGACTGCAAACTGAGATTACCACTATGGAGAACAGTATGGAGGTTCCTTTTAAAAACTAGGAATAAAATATCATATGGCCCAGCAACTCCACTACTGGACATATACCCTAAGAAAACCATAATCGAAAAAGATACATATACCCCAATGTTCCCTGCAGCACTATTTACAACAGCCAGGACATGGAAGCCACCTAGATGTTTATTTACATGTGAGTAAATAAAGAAGTGTGGTACGCATATAAAATGAAATATTACTCAGTCATAAAAAGGAATTAATTTGAGTCAATTGCAGTGAGGTGGATGAACCTCTATCCTGTTATACAGAGTAAATAGCCTGTTATATGAAGTTAAGGAAGTCAGAGAAACAAATATTATATATTAACACATATATATGGAATCTAGAAAAGTAACACTGGTGAATCTATTACATTTTCATGGGGCCACAGTGTAAGTCTCAACAAATTTAAGAAGACAGAAATTATGTCAAATATTTTTCTAACCACAGGGGTATGAAAGTAGAAATCAATTGCCAGAAGAAAAATGGGAAAAGCTCAAACACATGGAAAGCAAACAACATGGTACTAAATACTTCAATGGGTCAATGAATAAGTAAAAGAGGAAATCAGAAAGTATATTAAGACAAATGAAAGTGAAAACACAACTTTCCAAAATCTATGGGATATAGCTAAAGCAATTTTAAGAGGAAAGCTTTAAGTGATACAGGCTTCCCTCAAAACACAAGAAAAGTCTTAAACAGTGTGACATTCAACATAAAAAGAATTAGAACAGAATAGACCCCAAAGTAAAAGAAGGAAGGAAATGATAAAAGTCACGGAAGAAATAAATAAAATAAAGACCAAAATTAATAGGAAAATCAATGAAACCAAGAACTGTTTCTTTGAAAAGAACCAAAGTCAATAAATCTTTAGCCAAGTTCATCAATAAGAGAATCCAAGTAAACAAAGTAAGAAATGAAAGAGGAGAGATAGCAACCATTACCACAGAGATATAAAAATTCACAATAAAATACTACTTAACATTCCATGCCAATAAATTATACATAAGACTTGGGCAAATTTCTAGACACATTCAACATTCTACGACTGAATCAAGAAGACACAACCTGAATCGACCAATCACTAGAAGTCAAACTAAATTTGTAACATAAAAATAAACTCTCAGCAAACAAAAGCCCAGGAACAGATGGCCTCACAGGTGAATTCTACCAAACATTTAGAGAAGAGTTAACACCTATCCTTTTCAAATTATTAAAAAAAAAACTACAAAGAATGGAATATTTCCAATCTCATTCTATGAAGCCATCATCACCATGATACCAAAACAAGACAAACTTGTCACAAAAAGAGAAAATGGCAGACCAGTATCACCGCTGCTGCTGCTGCTGCTAAGTCACTTCAGTCGTGTCCAACTCTGTGCTACCCCATGGACTGCAGCCTACCTGGCTCCTCCATCCATGGGATTTTCCAGGCAAGAATACTGGAGTGGGTTGCTGAACATAGATTCAAAATTCTTCAGCAAAATACTAGCAAACCAACTCCAGCAATATGTTAAAAGAATCACACACCATGATCAAGTAGGATTTATCCCAGAGATGCCAAGATTTCTTCAATAACTGCAAGTCAATCAATATGATACACTACATAAAAAACTGAATAGAAATCATATGGTCATCTCAATAGATGCAGAAACAAACTTATGATTACATTCAAAATCCATTTATGATTTAAAACTCTCCAGAAAGTGAGCATCAATGGAATATATATCAACATAATAAAGGCTATATGTCACAAACCACAGCTAATATTATACTTTACAGTGAAAAGCTGAAAACATTCCCTTTAAGATCAGGAACAAGACAAGGATGCCCACTATCACCATATCACTAGAGAATACAAAGGAATCCAAATTGAAAAGGAAGGTGTAAAATTTTCACTGTTTGCAGATGACATAAAACATACATATACAGAAAATCCTAAAGATACCATCAAAAAACTACTAGATCTCATTAATAATCTCAGTAAAGTTTCAGGATACAAAATAAATATGCAGAAATCTGTTGCATTTCTGTACACTAACAACAAACCACCAGAAAGAGAAATGTAAGGAAATAATCCCATTTATCATTGCATCAATAAATAAAATAACTAGGAATACACCTACTTAAAAAGGCAAAAGACCTGCAATCCACACACTGTAAGACACTGAAGAAATATATTAAAGATAATAAAGGAAGATACACAGTGTTCTTGGATTGGAAGGATCAATATTCTTAAAACGACCATAAAAAAAAAAAAAAAAAAAANNNAAAAAAAAAAAAAAAAAAAAAAAAAGACCATATTACCCAAGGCAATGTACAGATTCAATGCAAGCTCTCTGTCAGAACACTGGTGGAATTTCTCATACAACTAGATCATTTTTAAAAAATTTGTATGGAAACACAAAAGACTCAGAATAGTCAAAACCATCCTGATAAAGAAGAGCAGAGCTGAAGGAATAACTTTAAAATGGAATTTAATTTATAAGAAATATTGAATTACTATGTTGTACATCTGAAACTAATATTGTAAATTAGCTATACCTTAATTTTTAAAGAACAAAAAATAGGATAATAGAGACAAGAATTTATCAAAAGAAGTGCAAGATTTTTACACTAAACATTACAACACTTTCCTGAGAGAAGTTAAAAATCTAAATAAAGAAGAGATATTCTAAAAATTTAAAAATAAATAAATTCATGCAAAGTGATTCAGTTACACATGTAGGTTATTCACATTTAGGTTATTGGAGAATATTGTAACTTTGGTGGACACCTGAAACTAACACAATACTGTTAATCAATTCTGCAATAATATAAAGTAAAAATTAAAATATAAATAAATGTTGCATGAAAGAAAAAATTGTTTTGCTCATAGATTTTAGAACCTTCTTTGGCAAATGGCTGTGAATTAATGAGAAGGAATCTGTTTCTATTTATACTTTTTGTATAACATTTTCTTAAGAAAAAAATCACTTTACTTCACTGACACACATTGAATAAATATTTAAGAAATATTTATTTTGGAGAAGGGGCTCATTTATCAGCTCACTTGGGGCTGCTGTGTATTTTTGGCCAGTTCTGTTTATATAGGATGTGTTGCTGCGACACCCAACATTTTGCCTATTTTAAGTGATGCTGTCTTTCCCAGGTAGCCTATTCTAAGCATAGGGTATTGCTTCCAATTGTGTGGCTGGTGACTATCAGGATGCCTGTTAGAGCAATTATTTCTGTATCTGTCTGGATTCTTGAGCTCAAGGAACAGCCACTAGAGAAACAGAGACCAACCTCATGCCTGCCTGCAATCTCCATAGAACACAGCAGTCTCCTTTCCACACTGGAGGGCTAAATGAATACTTGCCACACACACAGTTCTCTCCAGGGAGTAAACAGTGATGAGAAATTAGGTGGAAGCCCAAAGTGCTTTTTAGACAGCTTTGCCATGCATGCCATTTTATGGATGCAAAGGCATTAGAATTGTTTTTTCTTCATTAAGCCCATAGAATCTGGAGACATTTCCTGCATTTTACAGTAATAATTCTAACTTATGAATACAAATGTAGATTTCCGGATGGTGACATAGTTATCCGAATTGTACAAAAACTTGAATTCAAAAAGACTTTTTTTTCCCCCTGAACCATACTGAACAGGGACCTTGAAAAGATTTTCCCTTTTCTATGAGCACTAAGCCAAGAGAACATTTTCCATGAGTTAGTTTATTCTGCCGATTGCTTGCGTGTATTGCTAAGAAGCAAGCTGAGATGTTGGTGGAGTATTTCTTTTAGCTGTGTTTCTTTTGTTCTATTTTATCTTTCTGTTTATTATATTTAACAATGTGATTCCTACTCATGGTATTCAGTTCAGTTGCTCAGTCATGTCCGACTCTTTGCGACCCCATGGACTTCAGCATGCCAGTCTTCCCTCTCCATCACCAATTCCCAGAACTTACTCAAACTCATGTCCATCTAGTCAGTGATGCCATCCAATGATCTCATCCTCTGTCATTCCCTCTTCTCCTGCCTTCAATCTTTCCCAGCATCAGGGTCTTAAATGAGTCAGTTATTCACATCAAGTGGCCAAAGTATTGGAGCTTCAGCTTCACATCAGGCCTTCCAATGAATATTCAGAATTGATCTTTAGGATGGACTGGCTGGATCTCCTTGCAGTCCAAGGGACTCTCAAGAGTCCTCTCTGACATCACAGTTCAAAAGCATCAATTCTTCAGTGCTCAGCTTTCTTTATAGTCCAACTCTCACATCTAGACATGACTACTGAAAAAACCACAGCTTTGACTAGATGGACCTATGTTGGCAAAGTAATGTCTCTGCTTTTTAATATGCTGTCTAGGTTGGTCATAGCTTTTCTTCCAATTAGCAAGTGCCATGGTATTACAGGATGCAAATCAGCTTTGATTGAAAACTCTTGCAGACACATATTTACCTAAATAGTCAGTTTTAAGCTCCTTCCTCAAGACAGGAGAGAATGGAGGAGGAAAAGGAGGAATGTTTTTCGGTTAACCCCAACCATAGTACCTTCCTGCTTAACAGCAAGTTAATGATTGCTGTAGGAGAAGAACTGGGGTGGCAGGTGTCCTATTTTCAGCATCTTCAAAATGCACAACATAATGACCTGCTTTACCATGTCCCTACACTTTGAATGTGCCCACCTTCCTGAGCACACAGGGCCATTCCATGCACCATATTCCTCAAAAACTGCACACAGAGCGCAGGTTGTATCCCATTAGCAGTTGTTTTGGCCAAGCCAATTTTCCTTCGCCGCCTACACACGCTGTACCTTTAGAATGATTTTTAATCAATTACATCTTACCTTAAACTTTGAAATGTTGCCATTAAATCGCCCTGTGGACTTGAATCTGAGGGGTTTACATCATGAATGTTAGCCAGAAATCGATGTCCTGCACAGATACTATCAACGCTATTAATACCTACTAGCATCATATAAATCTTAGTTAATGAGCTGTCCAATCCGTATCCTTTTGCCACATATTCTATTCTACACTGGTGTCTGGGCAGCATTTTCTCTTGTCATCAGAGGGATGTCAGCCACGGAAAACTTCCCAGTCCAATAGGACACCACCCCACACACACACCCTTATTATACACAGAGCTTGGACACCATCATATAAAATAGTCTAGGTTAACAGTTTTTTTGTTAAGAGTCAATAAACAAGCTCCTAGGTCCACGCAAGTTTCTTATAGCAAAAGTTCAATGTGCCATTCATCATTGCCACCAGAGGACCAGAAACACCATTTGTTTTCTCTGCTGCTGACAAATGTAATTTATAGATTTTAAAGACCTAATTGTTTCCTGTGATGCAGGATTAAATCTGAATCCTTTTACTGGAGAGGTGAAAGAGGTAGTCTGTATCTTGGAAATCTGGAACCTCCAAAATCTGTTTCAGGTTCTCAGGGGGGATAAAGTAAAGGCAATAAAATTGCAAGTTCAGGATAATATCAAAGGAGGACAAAAAAATAAAGTTCCTTTACAACCAGCCCCACCTCCCCCGGAACCCTCCCCAGCAGGGAGAAGCAGTCACTGCTGGTTCTCATTCCGGATCCCCTCATAATTTTCTGGGCCTCCATGCCCTGGTTTCTACGTTGCTTTGAGTCTCGTTTCTAGTTCCTTTTTTGAGGAGGGCAGCTTTGCCTACCAGTAAAGGGAGCTCAAAGTACCTGGAAGTTTGTTTCCTTATTCCCTCCCCCAAGCACTTCCTAGCCAATGACTAATTAGTACATGGCAATTAAAACCTATCTCCCTTGACCTGATGAGCTCAGAATACACTCAGGTGTAATTCATACCCCAGAGTTCTTTCCTCCTTAAGATACAGCTGAGGCTGGTGCCTTGCCTGAAGTCACTTATTGACTTGACTTCCCTTTCCTTGCCCTTGTTTCTCCACGCTTTTATTAATTTCTCTAGGGAGAACTTCCTTAATGAATAACTTGTCCATCAATCATACTTTCAGAATCTGCTTCTGGGCTCCTTGCACTAAAATATCTATCAACCAACCCTATTATGCAAAAAGAACCAGTGGGGCATTGAAAAGGAATGCTGGAAATAATGACTACTGTCCAAGAAGACATTCAGCAATGAGAATAAACACTTAGAGTCTGCACTTATCCTGTTTAAAATCACAAGTTGGCCAATTCTCTCCCAGAACAAGTCTACTTGGTATGTAGAGAGCTTCCTGGAGCACTGCAGGTAACTGGGGGTATCATGGTATCAGGTGGGTCTACATCACCTCACACCCTTAGGTTGCTGCCTAAGTGGGCTGGCTATCTCAACATTGGTCCAACACTAACGGTCACCACCTGATTCCCTAGAGCACCAAATGCAAGCATGACCCACCACCCTGACTTTGAAGAGTCCTGATCTTTCCTTACATCTCATTTACTCAGTGTGCAACCTCTGTGCCCAATCTGTTTTGACTCCTCATTGTCTCCTAAGTGTTCAGTCTCTTTACAGTCTCACTACCTTTGTTCATATTCTTTGTCTACCTACAATGCATTCACTTCTTCCAGCCATTCACCTATCATAATTTAGATTCACAACTCTTACCTTCAATTCTTCTAAGCTGGAGGAGGAATGACAAGCCACTCCAGTATTCTTGCCTGGGAAATCCCATGGACAGAGGACCCTGGTAGGCTACAGTCCATGGGGTCACAAAAGAGTTGGACATGACTTAAAATCTAAACAACAACAATCTAGCATATATACATTTCCTCCTTTCTTACTGGCAAAGCCTCCTTTGCTAATCCCTTGTACCCTAGGTTATAAGCTCTGTGAAAGTATGAAGCATTTATCACTTATTTTTTTTGGTCTTTTATTAGGTTAACTAGCACAGCGGCTTCCCAGGTGGAGCAGTGGTAAAGAATCCACCTGCAAATACGTGTACACCCCTGGCAGATTCATGTTGAAGTATGGCAAAACCAATACAATATTGTAAAGTAAAAATAATAACAAATAATAAAAGAAGAAAAAAAGAATCTGCCTGTAAATGTAGAAGACGCAGATTCAATCCCTTGGTTGGGAAGATCCCCTGGAGTAGGAAACGGCAGCCCCCTGCAGTATTCTTGCCAGAACATTTCATGGACAGACAACTGGTGGGCTATAGTCCATGGGGTAGCAAAGAACTGGACACAACTGAGTGACTGACTGCACACACACACAGAGTGACTGGCAAAGGATGTTGTTTGAATACATTTCTTAACTCGTATAATGATAACATGACAGTCATAAGTATTTAGAAGTACATTTATATCAATAATAGTTATTTATGAATATACATTCATGTATATTGCAATATAAATACAATAAATACATTTATATCTGTATAAAATGATTATGCACATAGGATGGAACAAAAGATGAGACTTTATTTTCAGGACTGAAATATAAAGATCATGAGAATTAAGTGACCATCCTGAGGTACATGGCTAGCAAGAGAGAAACTAGGGCTAGATAGACTTAGAGTCTGACTCTGATTCCACTGAATTTGTCACCATTCCACTTTGTCATGAATCCGATGCCTGAACTCTCTCCTCTCTTATTCACGACTTCAGTATAAGCACTGTGTTCTGATGATGATCAGGTGTACACGCCCCTGGGTTTGGGGACACACTGAGCTGCTGCTGCTGCAGCTGCTGCTAAGTCGCTTCAGTCGTGTCCGACTCTGTGCGACCCCATAGACGGCAGCCCACCAGGCTCCCCCATCCCTGGGATTCTCCAGGCAAGAACACTGGAGTGGGTTGCCATTTCCTTCTCCAATGCATGAAAGTGAAAAGTGAAAGTGAAGTCGCTCAGTCGTGTCCAACTCCTAGCGACCCCATGGACTGCAGCCTGCCAGGCTCCTCCGTCCATGGGATTTTCCAGACAAGAGTACTGGAGTGGGGTGCGGTTGCCTTCTCCAACACACTGAGCTACTTACAGTTAAAATGTTTAGTTTATGTATCTGCCATTAAGTTAGTTTATGTATCTTCCATTCATTTATAATATGAGGGATACAGATTCATATGTCGTTGTTGTTCTTCAGTCATGCAGTCATGCCTGACTCTTTGTGACCCCAAGGACTGCAGCAAGCCAGGCTTCCTATCCTTCACTGTCTCCTGGAGTTTGCTCAAACTCATGTCCACTGAGTCAGTGATGCCATCCAACCATCTCATCCTCATGCCCCTTTTCCACCTGCCATCAATCTTTCCCAGGATCAGGGTCTTTCCCAATGGGGTGGCTCTTCACATCAAGTGGCCAAAGTATTGGAGCATAGATTTGTATGGGGAGCTCTTTAACATTAGAACAGGAAATGGAAGCAGGGAGGAAACAGTTCAGTGATGTCAGATTACAATGCCCTGAGTTTTGGTATTTTCTGAAATTGAGCTAATCTGGAGTCACAAGAAAACTGGATTAAGTATTTTCCAATTAAATAACACTGGGAATCGATATAACATGTTGGAGGGGAAAGACTCATAAAACTACTTACCAATAATGGTGACATTCAGGCATAGTTGGTTTATAAGATTGGTTTCTGGTGTTACTTAATTGGGAAACACTTTAGTTTTCCCTTAGTCCTATATTCATTCAATTTTAGAAAACCAAGGTAATAATTGTGGTGGTAATTCAAGATGTCAAGCCACTGGGGAATTTATTAGAGACCAAGAAATAGATTCAAACAACACCACATACTTCTTTTATTTTTCCCACCTCTTAAACTGCAGACAATGAAAGTCTATCTAAATCCCTTTGTTGATCACTTGAACTTAAACTGGAAAAATACAGGGAAAATGTTCTATAAGCCTGAACAAAGAGGCTATATTTATCTACAAATGAACTGAGAGCAAGAAAATTCATTAAATTCATCATTCAAATACATTTTTCACTGTTTTTTACATTGATAATACCTATTTTCAATTTTAAAGGTGCATTGCTATACCATGAAAACTTTTTATCTTGTTTGGGATGGATAACTTCACCATGTCTTCAATTTTCTTGCTTGGAAGGTAGAGAAAATCATATCTGATTATTTCCTTTTCTTGATTCTACTGAGATAGGCCAGTCTTTTAAAAGTTTCATTTTAAACAATAAAATATTGTGATAACTTATAGACTAAAAAAACAGTCAAAGAATTACGGTGTGCTCTGACAGTTTTGGATGACAGCTACCATTTAAATACTAATTCCCCCTCTGAGATTTTCTGTATCTTTATCCTGTTGTGGTGAAACATATTTCTCATGTAAGATACTGAAGTATATGCTTGCTTGTTATATGTGAGGAGATGCAATTAAGGCTTTTATATTATTTTACAAAGACTATATTTTGTCATTCTGAAAATATATATAGTGTGAACTCATCACATCATTTTAAATGATGGCAACTCTCTCTCTGTAAATTGGGGAATCCAAACAATGTTTTAAAATGTGCTCTTATGTGAAATGAACTGACTGCTGTTACTCTAGAGATCTAGTGATGATCACAGGGTAGGCTACTAACATATTGTAACATATTATGGCCCCATCAGGATGTTCAAAAGCTGTCCACCCCAGCTTTAAAATTCAGAGTTAATATTTATGGAGCACCTGCTATGTGCCAGTTCCTATGGTTTATCTCATTGATTCCTACAACAACTCTATGAAGTAATTATGGTGACCATCCCTATTTTACAGAAGAGGAAATAAGGCCTGAAAAAGTAAGGTTATTACTTGTCTAAAGTGGCACTGCTTTCAAGGGACTGAGAATTCAAAATAGACAGTAGTATGCTACAGGGCTCTCATTCCTAACTGTTGTGTGACATGGCCTCTCATGAGCAGCCACATTTTACCCTCTGACAGAATATAGGAGTCAAATATTCTATATATGAGATTATATTATACAAAACATTTATACAGCTACTCTTAAGTCTTCTTTTAGGAGAAAGCAAACTCAAAAAACAGGATTGGAGAAAAAAGGATACATTGCCTAGAATGTAGCACCCAACTCAGAGAGTGAGTCTGAGAAGTAAGAACAAGTCAGGATATATAGAGAAGGGGAGAAAAAACAGCATGAAATTATGTCATGGCCAATTATGTACCTGGAATAAAGGAAGTCAGTTTGATGTGTACACGAAACAAACTGCAGAAAATAATGATCCCAAAAGAAGAAGGAGATTTGGTGATAACTGGATGAGTTCCCTACTCTTGCCTTAATAAATTCAGTAATGATATCTGTGGACTTCCAAACCCTTAATCATTTTCTTCTGCCATGTCCCTTTTATTATCATTAATGGTGGCTATTTTTAAATTAATCCCTGAAAGGTATTAATAAAGTCCACCAAAGAGAGTTGCTTGTCTGTTTGGTTTATCATTTACCCTTTATTTAGAGAAGGAAAACTTCTATCTAAAATGAGTGTTCCAGTTAAAGCCGGTCTGGATTAAAGTTGCATTGTATCATTATTTGGAATCAACTGAATAGCCTACAGATGCTGTTACTCTGAAATATAGAAGAGGTGTTTTGATTATTTAAGAACAAACAGGCTTTGAGGTAAGGTGGGCAGAGAACTAGATGACTTCTGGATGTTGAGCTTGATGTAATTTAATTTCACGTCTTAGTTCAGGGTAATAGTATAGACCCAGAGGGCTGCACAAAGGAAAGGCCACTATACTGAACATATTTTTTGGCAGGGTGAATAATTCCTTCTATCAAATATGTCCATGTCCCAATCCTGGGAACCTATGAATGCTTCCTTATTGAAGAAAAGGGGTTTTATTGATGCGACTGAGTTAAGAATCTTGCAATAGGGAGATTATCTTTGATTACCCAGGTGAATCCAGTGTAATCAAGACAGATTCAGAGGAGAAGGATAGGTGATAATGGAAGCAGAGATTAAAGTGGTGCATTTTGACATAGAAATAAGGGCCACAATTCAAGGAATACTTCTAGATGATCACTAGTTATTGAAGAAGGCAAAAAAATGTATTCTCCCTTCAAACTCTCTAGAAGGAGCCAGTCCTACTGATACCTTGATTTAAGCCTAGTGAAACTGAAACTGATTTTGGATTTCTGACCTCCAGAATCATAAGGGAATGAACCTGTGTTGTTTTTAATCCACTACATTTTAGCAATTGGTTACAGCAGAAACAGGAAACATATACACTGTTCAAGGGGCTGCTGCTGCTGCTGCTAAGTCGCTTCAGTCGTGTCTGACTCTGTGCTACCCCATAGATGGCAGCCCACCAGGCTCCGCTGTCCCTGGGATTCTTCAGGCAAGAACTCTGGAGTGGGTTGCAATTTCCTTCTCCAATGCATGAAAGTGAAAAGTGAAAGTGAAATCACTGAGTCGTAGCCAACTCTCAGTGACCCCATGGACTGCAGCCCACCAGGCTCCTCCGTCCATGGGATTTTCCAGGCAAGAGTACTGGAGTGGGGTGCCATTGCCTTCTCCGGTTCAAGGGGCTACCTAGTCCTTACTCCTTATCAGCCACTCTGGGCCTCTGACCAACTTTTACCAGCTCTTTAAATAGTTGTTGTCAGTCACTAAGTCGTGTCCGACTCTTTGCAACCCCATGAACTGCAACACATCAGGCTTCTCTGTGCATCACTATCTCCCGGGTTTGTTCAAATTCATGTCTACTGAGTCAGTAGTGCCATCCAACCATTTCATGCTCTGTAGCCCCCTTCTCACCCTCAATTTTTCCCAGCATTTCCTTGGTATCTTCCAGTGAGTCAGTTCTTTGTATCAGGTGGCCAAAGGATTAGAGCTTCAGTTTCAGCATCAGTCCTTCCAATGAAGACCTATTAAATCAGCAACCCCTACTCCTGGCTCACAGATCTCTCCCAACCTAAAACTTTCCAACTTTCTAGACCTTTGCTTCTCAAAATTTGTCCTTGGATCAGCATCTCCTGAGAACTTTTTAGGGAAGCACACTCTCAGATCCTAACTCAGGCCCACTGAATCAAGTTGTCTGTGGGTGGGGCTGGTCCAACAGCCCATGCGGTGATTCTGGTGTGTGTCAAAGGATGAGCACAAGCACGCTCTGATAGCTGCTTGTCTAATTCCACCCACGTTTTCTTCAGTCTCCTCCTTCCCTCTCCTTTCCACAGAGCTGCCACCTTATCTTCACCTTCCCTCCACTCCTTCATCCCTCCCTCATTTTTTCTGTACTTTGACTCAGCTGATTTGAGGCTTCATTAAGGGAATGAGAAGTCTAATTGCTTTTCATAGCTGGACAGGACCACAACCAGTTTTCTCTGTATGGGTTTGGTATGGAAAAGAAAGGCAGGTAGGCAGGTGCCCAGAATTTCTAGACTAAGGTATACTTTACTCTGAATTGTGGAGTCAACAACCCCCTCCCTCTCTGTGGCCTGATATAAGGTCTGGATTATGTGCTGTCTCAGACCTTGGCACCCACACTTGGACTCTTCTCCAGAAAGATCACACGTTTTTCTTTGGCAAGTAGCACTATAGATTCCTCTGTAGAGGCCAGATTCCCATATGCATGTGAGTAGTGAGAGGAACATGCATGCAACTAGCTCAGCTGTTTTGAGAACAGCTCACAGTCAGTTACACTGAGCACTGCCCAAGGCCCACTTCTGCTCTGTGTTTGCTGACTTGTAGCTTAGCATCTTACCAGGTGACTATGAGTTCTCCTTGCTTCATTCTACCTTTCAATCTGACTTCATTTTATCCCTATCTTCCAATATTTCAGTTGAGTTCAGTTTAGTTGCTTAGTAGTGTCCAACTTTTTGCCAGCCCATGAATCGCAGAATGCCAGGCCTCCCTGTCTATCACCAACTCCTGGAGTTCACTCAAACTCACATCCATTGAGTCGGTGATGCCATCCAGCCATCTCATCCTCTGTCACCCGCTTCTCCTCCTGCCCCCAATCCCCCCCAGCATCAGAGATTTTTCCAATGAGTCAATTCTTTGCATGAGGTGGCCAAAGTACTGGAGTTTCAGCTTTAGCATCATTCCTTCCAAAGAACACCCAGGACTGATCTCCTTTAGAATGGACTGGTTGGATCTCCTTGCAGTCCAAGGGACTCTCAAGAGTCTTCTCAGTTGTAATTTTGAACACCACAGTTCAAAAGTATCAATTCTTCGGTACTCAGCTTTCTTCACAGTCCAACTCTCACATCCATACATGACCATTGGAAAAACCATAGCCTTGACTAGATGGACCTTTGTTGGCAAAGTAATGTCTGTACTTTTTAATATGCTATCTAGGTTGGTCATAACTTTTCTTCCAAGGAGTAAGCGTCTTTTAACTTTATGGCTGCAATCACCATCTGCAGTGATTTGGGAGCCCCCATAAATAAAGTCTGACACTGTTTCCACTGTTTCCCCATCTATTTGCCATGAAGTGATAGGACCAGATGCCATGATCTTCGTTTTCTGAATGTTAAGCTTTAAGCCAACTTTTTCACTCTCCTCTTTCACTTTCATCATGAGGCTCTTTAGTTCCTCTTTACTTTCTGCCATAAGGGTGGTGTCATCTGCATATCTGAGGTTATTGATATTTCTCCCAGCAATCTTGATTCCAGCTTGTGCTTCTTCCAGTCCAGTGTTTTTCATGATGTACTCTGCATATAAGTTAAATAAGCAGGGTGATAATATACAGCCTTGACATACTCCTTTCTCTATTTGGAACCAGTCTGTTGTTCCATGTCCAGTTCTTTTTTTTTTTTTT
>SJYQ01105292.1:92654-115998 GCA_006410935.1 Redunca redunca | reverse complement strand
AGCAGTGGCCACAGGACTGGAAAAGGTCAGTTTTCATTCCAATCCCTAAGAAAGGCAATGCAAAAGAATGCTCAAACTACCATACAATTGCACTCATCTCACATGCTAGTAAAGTCATGCTCAAAATTCTCCAAGCCAGGCTTCAGGAATATGTGAACCACGAAATTCCTGATGTTCAAGCTGATTTTAGAAAAGGCAGAGGAACCAGAGATCAAATAGCCAACATCTGCTGAGTCATGGAAAAAGCAAGAGTTCCAGAAAAACATCTATTTCTGCTTTCTTGACTATGCCAAAGCCTTTGACTGTGTGGATCACAATAAACTGTGGAAAATTCTGAAAGAGATGGGAATACCAGACCACCTGACCTGCCTCTTAAGAAATCTGTATGCAGGTCAAGAAGCAACAGTTAGAACTGGACATGAAACAACAGACTGGTTGCAAATAGGAAAAGGAGTACATCAAGGCTGTATACTGTCACCCTGCTTATTTAACTTCTATGCAGCATATATCATGGGAAACACTGGACTGGAAGAAACATAAGCTGGAATCAAGACTGCCGGGAGAAATCTCAATAACCTCAGATATGCAGATGACACCATCCTTATGGCAGAAAGTGAAGAGGAACTAAAAAGCCTCTTGATGAAAGTGAAAGAGGAGAGTGAAAAAGTTGGCTTAAAACTCAACATTCAGAAAACAAAGCATGGCATCCGGTCCCATCACTTCATGGGAAATAGATGGGGAAAGAGTAGAAACAGTGTCAGACTTTATTTTTTTGGGCTCCAAAATCATTGCAGATGGTGATTTCAGCCATGAAATTAAAAGACACTTACTCCTTGGAAGGAAAGTTATGACCAACCTAGATAGCTTATTCAAAAGCAGAGATATTACTTTGCCAACTAATGTCCGTCTAGTCAAGGCCATGGTTTTTCCAGTGGTCATGTATGGATGTGAGAGTTGGGCTGTGAAGAAAGCTGTGTGCCGAAGAATTGATGCTTTTGAACTGTGGTATTGGAGAAGATTCTTGAGAGTCCCTTGGACTGCAAGGAGATGCAACAAGTCCATTCTGAAGGAGATCAGCCCTGGGATTTCTTTGGAGGGAATGATGCTAAAGCTGAAACTCCAATACTTTGGCCACCTCATGCGAAGAGTTGACTCATTTGTAAAGACTCTGATACTGGGAGGGATTGGGGGCAGGAGAAGAAGGGGACGACCGAGGATGAGATGGCTGGATGGCATCACTGCCTCGATGAAAGTGAACCTGAGTGAACTCTGGGAGTTGGTGATGGACAGGGAGGCCTGGCGTGCTGCAGTTCATGGGGTCACAAAGAGTCGGACACGACTAAGCGACTGAACTGAACTGAACTGATGTATCATATTGTTGTAATATATTGATTTTATTATAAAAATTTCCTGCTGAGGATATGTGGTTAGCATTGTGTTTCCCTAAGATTTAGATTGGACTTTCATGTCACACACAAACGTTAAAAATGAAATTCGGTATGCCAACAGCCCAGACATCCCCCTTTTCAAGTGGTATCTTCTCATATGTTCTACAGCTGTAAGTGATAAATGGCAGAGTCTTAATTCCCTTTCCTTGGGATCTCCAGAAAGCTACAGGGCCACTCTGAATGTTCCCACCAGAATGTGCATCAGCAGGAGAGCTTATAAATATCAAGATATTTTCAGCTACCATGTCTGAGCAAGGATGATCTGGAAATACTTAGGTGGCCAAGTGCAATGTTACAACATCATTCTCATATCTGTCTATTATGATTTTGGAAAATAAATCCCTTCCAATTCTGAGCAGCTTCAGAAAAGCTATTTATTGTGAACAACTGCTTAGGGGATCCAGAATATCTAAGTGGCTGCTGTGTCCTCACGTGCCACGGCTGTTCACCAGTATCTGTGATGTGGGTGTTAAATTGGATTCTTAATACTTAGTCTCATTAAATCCACTTTTTGTGTCGGGTGATCACTGTGTTCCTAACACTCTATTTTTTAACATGTGTTCACACACACCCAAAGCTGAGTGTTTCATGGAACACAGGAGACTCTGTTAACTATGTTACTCATTGAATGGAATAATCCATAAATAACTAACATGTAAACAAATCATTTTTACATTCAGATGCTTTTTTTCCCTAACCTCTCTCTCATTTCTGCTTATAGCTGCTGTTGAACATTACCCTGTCAACTCTTCAAGTATTTGACTACAAAATATGCTCAGTAAATAATGTAGGCAGATTAACTAAATGGCACATAATTACCACAAATTTTGAGTCCCGTAAAAGAATATATTTTATCCATGATTAGAAGGCTTACAGACTTTCCAAATCCATTTTAATATATTTGACAGTAAGCCATGGGAAATTTTAAACAGCAGACAACGCTTATTCAGAATTCATAACTCAGCCTTAGATTACCATATTATTAAAGACTTCAGCACATGAAGCTACTAATTTGTTTCCTTTTCCTAAACACACATTCTCCAACCCAGCTCATTGTCACTAAGCCCCGCCACCAACAACTATAAACTTTTCTATGTTGAAAGCAGCATGAAATTGAAATTTGAGTTGATTTTTAAACTTTACCACTAACAAGGTTCGGTTCTGGCACAGACTCAAACAGGTCAATTAAGTAAAGCAATGAAGCAGTACAGGAAACTCTAAATTTTTTCTTTTTTCTTTTTTTTCCCCCTTCACTTAATTGGTACCAGGGAAGGTTGGCTGCACTATCTCTGGGAAAGGAAAATGACCATGTAGTAATTGTCTGAACAGCTTTAAAATGTCACACACAAAAAAAAACTTCCTCTCAGAACAAGGCTGGGATCCACAAAATTGGCATGGCAACTGGAGAGCCCCGTTAGGAACTTGCACTATTTTTTTTTCTTTTGTTTTTATTTTTATTTTTTATTATTTTTTTTCTTAATTGATCATCAAAAGGCCCAGAACTGATGAATATATCACATCTCTAATTTTTTTTTTTTTTTTTTGGTAAAAAATGCATGCTGGTGTTGAAGAAGCCATCATCATCCCTAGCCTACGATGACTGTCTGCTGAGAGCTTTCTTGAGCCATGGAACTGTGTTCTTCCCCATGTAGGGAAGACCAGACATGTTGGAGAGCTGACACTATTGGAGCAACTCTCAGTAAACAGGAGCTGGTATATCAGCTTCCTTGCTGGTTGGGTGAAGATGCTGGGTGACCTACACCATATCTCCCTAAAAGCCCCAGCAAGGGGAGCAGCAACTTGCTCCCTAATGCCTCCTGTCACTGGCTTCTTTACCTTTCCTGACTCATTCTCCACTTCTGCTACCCATGTTCCTTGGATCACTTACCAAACAAACTATTTGCAATTATATACTGACCTCAGGGTCCCCCTTCTTAGGGAACCCATGTCAAATACAGACAACTACTATACAGAAGGTGGATAAGAATATAGATTCCAGAGTCAAAATATTTGGGTTCAAGTCTTTCTTTCTATTACAGTAGCTGTGTGATTTTGAGTAATATATTCATCTTCCTCTTTGTAAAATTCAGCTGCGCCTATTCCATAGAAAAATGTGACTATTCCATAGAATAATGCGTGTAAAGCACACTAGGTACTTGGCACATATCAAATACCAAACAATTTTAAGTGACTATCTACTACTGTTTTTACTATTGTTATGGCCAAACATTAGGCTAAAATTTAAAAAAAAATAATAATAAATTAGCTAAATTAAAAAAAAAAAAGAAAACCTGGTTTCCATCTTCAAGTTGTTCAGAATTTAAAGGAAAGGTAGACATACAAACAAAAGAATAAAATCAATTATGACTTCATAGTAGTAGTATATAAAATACAGTTTCCTTTTAGCTTCTGTGAATATATAGATGAATTTCTACTTGACATACCTAGACATGTGCCAGTCTCAAGGGGGGAATAGTTGAGTATAAACAAATTTGTGTTACTCAAGTAATACTATAGAATCCTTATAAAATATGTAGAGAATCCCTGCTTTAAATTAAATGTAGTAAATATAGTGTCCTAATTAATTAATTTGCATATTTTGTGTGTCACATTCCCTTAAAATAAGGCTAAAGTGACAAACAGCCACTCAGTTGTGTTCAACTCTTTGAAACTGCATGGACTGTAGCCTGCCAGGCTCCTCTGTCCATGGAATTCTCCATGCAAGAATATAGGAGTGGGTAGCTATTCCCTTATTCAGGAAATCTTCCTGACCCAGGGATCAAACCCATGTCTCCCACATTACAAGCATATTCTTTGTAAGCTCCTGCTTGAGCCTCTATTCCTGTCACATCTCCCCCAACCCATGAATCAGGTAAGTGAAGATGCTCCAAGCAGCAAATGATATGAGTGCTGTCCAGATTAATTGCTGAATTAATTAAACCATTCTATTTTATCAGAACACTTTCATAATTTACTTCTGGAAATGCATACATAAAGGCAGTTCTCAAAGAGCCTTTCATGTTATCTCAAAGGATAGCACTGTTACAGGATGACAGGGAAGAAATGGACAGTGGAGCAAGATGACCCATACCAACCCAGGTAATGCAGGGTAACAGCTACCCCTCGGAATGTGTCCTTTTGATAGAAACATACCTAGTGGAAATATGTTAATGAAGAGACTTTGTTATCTGCTAGGCAAGAATCCAACTGACTTCCTACTGAACCTGTGCTTGGCTCTGGGATTGAGTCCAGTGTCAGATACCATGTGGTCTATTCAGTATATTGGGAGAAAAGTTTAACTGTTCACTGGCCCACATCCAGAAGTGAGTTTGACGATAGCAGCACCAGCTCTGATTAGAAGGGAAACTTCTGTTCCTCCTCTATTCTGTCTCCTTCTCTGTGTCCAGGCACCTCAAATAACCATTAATAATAAATTTTAAAAGAAAAAGATACAAAAAAAACAAAGATTTCATGACCCTAGTTCTCATCAACACCTTGGAGCTGAGTGCCTGCAAGGCATCAGACACCAAAAAGGACTCAGTATTTGCCCTTTAAGAGATGACTTCTTTTTTTTTTTCCCCTAAGCGTGTTTATAGATTGACTGTAGCTGGCATGAGCTCACAGTTGTGACTGGCTCTAGAGACGATCAGTCCCTTTAGTTCCTTTGAAAACATATGCATTTGAAGCTTTTCTTCCCTTTGAACAAGGAGCACTGATGAAAGAAATTTTGTTGTTGGTAACAGGGAGAACTGCCGTGCTGTAACTTGAAAGCCCACCTGCATTTTAAAGTGGAAACCTCAGCCCAGCCCTTAGGGAAAAAAATAAATTAAAAAGATCAGTTCTGTTCTGCTTTGAGAAAAATCTCAAGTTTCAGGAGTGAATAATTAGAGAAAATCACAGTTCTGCCTTGCTGCTTATTTCCATTTCTGTGTTCTCCTTGGCAAGACCTTGACATTATTGGAAACCATGGTCTATTTTTCCCTCCCAAGATTATGCAGTGCAGACTGTGGACACTCCCTAATGGCTGTGGCACAGAAGCCTCTGAGTTAGGCATCTGCACCGTGTGGCTTCAGAAACTCAGGATTTGGCAATTCATTCTCAATGGGTGACATTCCTCGTGTGGATCACAAGGTGACTTCATTAGGACTTAATACAACTTACAAAATAATTTTTCTTCATATTATGACAGCATTTATTTTCCTGAGCTTCTCATTTTGAGAAAGAATTAACTCATCTTGGAACCATCCCAGATAGAACTACTTGGTATTCACTGACCACACACTGTCTTTGCTTCTACTGTTCTCTCCAGTAGAGCACTCATCTCAAATAACCTTATCCTTTTTCAATAATTGCAATGTCCTATCCTTCAGTGTCTGAATCAACCGATCTTTTCCATAAAGCCATGTTGATTTTTTCAGCTAATCTGTCCCTCCTCACTGAATCTTACATCCTGCTTTTTCTTCTTTCTTTTAAACTGAATCCTATTCACTTTGCCTATACATAGAAGCTTCCCAAATTTGACTGGAAATTTCTCTGTGACAGTATCTCCTGAGCTACTTGTATTGGGATCTGGTAACCAATAAATGGGCTTCCCTGGTGGCCCAGATGGTAAAGAATCTGCCTGCAATACAAGAGACATGGGTTCTATCCTTGGGTCGGGAACATCTCCTGGAGAAGGAAATGGCTACCCACTCCAGTATTCTTGCCTGGAAAATTCCATGAACAGAGGGACCTGGCGGGCTATAGTCCATGGGGTCACAAAGAGTCAGACGCAACTGAGCAACT
Source organism: Redunca redunca (assembly GCA_006410935.1). Taxonomy (NCBI): domain Eukaryota; kingdom Metazoa; phylum Chordata; class Mammalia; order Artiodactyla; family Bovidae; genus Redunca; species Redunca redunca. The sequence continues at coordinate 109,765 of SJYQ01105292.1, read as the reverse complement.
AATACTTTTACTTTTTCTCAACCAATACATATCACTGCACTTATGTGTTAGAATATTAACTATGTGGGAAGGTTATTTTCCTCTGGTCATATTTGTCAAGATTGGCCATGCAAAAGCTCAATGAAAAGCAGCTGATTATCAGGCAACAGCAAGAACCATGGGATATCCATCATTCATCATCCTAGAGCTTTATTTGTTTGTTGGTTTGCTTGTTCTGTTATTTGTTTTCATTTTGGATGGCTTAGAAAAGAATATTATGATGTGCTTGTGGTGTCCAGCATCACAGCCTCTTGGCCCACCTCTGATCTGAGTCACAGGGCTGGGAATGAGGCACGCAGGCTTGCAGGACTACCTCTCACAATTGTGAATCTCTGCATTTCTGCCTCATGACTCAGGGATCCAGCTCACCAAGTGAGGGTAGAACCCATAATTGATGGACAATTCAAACCCTTGAGAGGGGGCCACTCTCAAACAATGAGGACCAGAACCAACAGACAAGTTCCTGAACCTCTCACTTTTTGTCAGGTCATTTGGGGAGGAACCTTTTAAAGGTTCCTATGGAACTGAACCTCTATTTACTACGGAAGTAAACTTAATCATGAAAAACATACAGGTTATGTCACTCTTCTCCATTCCCTGCCTTGAAGGATCACTATCCAAGTGAAATAGTTGTACCTGACCCCTATCACAAGGACAAACAAACCAGGACTATAGAAATGAGGCGAGAAAACAGACACTTACCTGGCGATTATGACATTGGATCACTCCGATGCCAATAGAGCTCCATTGCTAATAGTGAGTGCAGTCATGCTAATATCTGATGGGTGGAAATATCACAATTACTATGATTTCAGCTTGTGATAGATTGGGATATAACACAGATATAAGGGCAAACATTGGTGGATGTAACAGCTCTAGCATTTGGACAGCCTGGGTGCAATAGCCACTGTAAGAAGAGTGGAGTAGGTTGGCGTTTGCTGACAGCTTGGGCTGTACTTAGTAGTTCAGTCATGTCCTACTCTTTGCAACCCCATGGACTGTAGCCCGCCAGGCTCCTCTGTCGATGGGGATTCTCCAGGCAAGAATACTGGAGTGAGTTGCTATGCCCTCCTCCAGGTAATCTTCCCAGCCCAGGAATCAAACCCAGGTCTCCTTATGGCAGGTGGATTCTTTACCATCTGAGCCACCACGGATTACTGAGAATACTGGAGTGAGTAGTCTATCCCTTCTCCAGAGGAACTTCCTGACCCAGGAATAATTGAACCGTGCTCTCTTGAATTGCTGGTGGCTTTCAGTTCAGTTCAGTTCAGTCGCTCAGTCATGTCCGACTCTTCGCAATCCCAAGAACTACAGCACGCCAGGCCTCCCTGTCCATCACCAACTCCTGAAGCCTACCCAAACTCATATCCATTGAGTCGGTGATGCCATCCAACCATCTCATCCTCTGTCATCCCCTTCTCCTCCTGCCCTCAATCTTTCTCAGCATCAGAGTCTTTTCAAACGAGTCAGCTCTTCGCATCAGGTGCCCAAAGTATTGGAGTTTCAGCTTCAACATCAGTCCTTCCAATGAACACCCAGGACTGATCTCCTTTAGGATGAAATGGTTGGATCTCCTTGCAGTCCAAGGGACTCTCAAGAGTCTTCTCCAACACCACAGTTCAAAAGCATCAATTCCTTGGCACTGACCTTTCTTTATAGTGAAACTCTCACATCCATACATGACCACTGGAAAAACGATAGCCTTGACTAGACAGACCTTTGTTGACAAAGTAATGTCTCTGCTTTTTAATATGCTGTCTAGGTTGGTCATACAGCTTTAGGTACCTTAAAGAAAGAGAAGGGCAGGATTCCATCAATAGCTTCAGGGAACACTATGAAAGCAGGGTTTGGTTTTGTTTTGTTTTGGCAACATTCAAAAGACTTCCATTTCCTGAAGCTAGAGGGCAGTTTATTTTCTAAAATCATGGCAAGTGATAAATATAAGCCTGGCCTAAGTTCTTCCAACAGTGTATACAATAAGTATGTGGATTCATGAAGTGGCCATTTCCCTGGTTCATTATACTCTCATCAACTTGATATGGAGGAAAAGGTGGACTTAAGTAAGAAATCCAAATAGGAAAAGGAATATGTCAAGGCTGTATATTGTCACCTTGCTTATTTAACTTATAGGCAGAGTATATCATGAGAAACACTGGACTGGAAGAAACACAAGCTGGAATCAAGATTGCTGGGAGAAATCTCAATAACCTCAGATATGCAGATGACACCACCCTTATGGCAGAAAGTGAAGAGGAACTAAAAAGACTCTTGATGAAAGGGAAAGAGGAGAGTGAAAAAGTTGGCTTAAAGCTCAACATTCAGAAAATGAAGATCATGGCATCCAGTCCCATCACTTCATGGGAAATAGATGGAGAAACAGTGGAAACGGTGTCAGACTTTACTTTGGGGGGCTCCAAAATCACTGCAGATGGTGACTGCAGCCATGAAATTAAAAGACACTTACTCCTTGGAAGGAAAGTTATGACCAACCTAGATAGCATATTCAAAAGCAGAGACATTACTTTGCAGACTAAGGTCCGTCTAGTCAAGGCTATGGTTTTTCCAGTAGTCATGTATGGATGTGAGATTTGGACTGTGAAGAAGGCTGAGCGCCAAAGAATTGATGCTTTTGAACTGTGGTGTTGGAGAAGACTCTTGAGAGTCCCTTGGACTGCAAGGAGATCCAATCAGTCCATTCTGTAGGAGATCAGCCCTGGGATTTCTTTGGAGGGAATGATGCTAAAGCTGAAACTCCAGTACTCTGGCCACCTGATGCGAAGAGTTGACTCAATGAAAAAGACTCTGATGCTGGGAGGGATTGGGGGCAGGAGGAGAAGGGGACGACCAAGGATGAGATGACTGGATGGCATCACTGACTCGATGGACGTGAGTCTGAGTGAACTCCGGGAGTTGGTGATGGACAGGGAGGCCTGGCGTGCTGCGATTCATGGGGTCACAAAGAGTCGGACACCACTGAGCGACTGAACTAAGCTGAACTGAACTGAACTGAACTGAAGTAAGAAATCATAGACTTCACTTCCCAGCTGAGTGGGAGACATGCTAAAAAGCAACTCTAGGGAAGAAACATATAGATAGATCCAGAGACATAGCAAAAAGTGTGCAGATTTTTGTGTCTCACTTTGATGGCCAACAGGGAACTTCAACTGTGGATGAGGCATTCGAATATATAGTAGACAGAATGGCTCATTCAGAGGATGTCAGCCCATTTCTGTCCTCAGCCTTTTAAGGGCTTGTACAATGGGTGATGAAAGGAGCAGCCATGGTGGCATCGATGGAGTCTCAACAAGGGCTCTTTCTCATCAAAGCTGATCTAGCCACTGCTGCTGATCCATGTCCAACCAGTCAATATCAGTGGCTGATTGTTCAATATGGGAATATGCTTCAATAAAACCAGACAGCCAGTTAACGGCAAGGTGACTCCACTGGACTCATTCAACCCTGATGAAGCACTTATTCTTCCTTATTAAAAATAACAACTCATTCAGATATGAGTTTGGCATCTTCCTAGAGTATTCTGCCAGTCCTATTATCCAAGGGCTTACAGGATTGTTAAGATGAGCCTGACTTAGTGGCATAAATCTTATAAAGTTTTGTTTTGGACCGAGAAATTCATTTTAAAGCAAGTAAGATATGATAATGGACTCATGACCAGAGTATTGATTCTTCCTACCATGTGTTTTATCATCTCAAAGCAGATGTCCTGATAGAATTTTAATAAATTATTAAGGGCTCAGCTAAGGCACCAGCGTGCAGATGAAATGCTAATGGATAGAAGTTGTTCTCAAGACTTCTATATATGCACTATAATAATAATAGAGTCAAAAGCAAGGCTACATCAGATTGGAGAGCAAGAGATGGGTATATGCTTGGTCTTTACTTTCATTATTCCCAGAAACCAGCCCAGAGACTTTATGTTTTCTGGCACCACAGTGTTAAGCTTTGTTGGATTAAGATTCCTGTTTTCAAACAAAGAATATTTCCACTGAGAGATGCAGTGAAAATTCCATTGGACCCAAAGTTAAAAATGCTGCCAGGTCACTTTGGGCTCTACACATAGGAAGTCCAGCAGGCAAAGAATGATTGGTGTTCTCAACCCTGCTTATCACAAAAAGCTGGGTTGCTGTTACATCATGAGATGAGAAGGATTATATCTGGAACTATGGGAATTTACTAATTTGCATTTTGGAGTTTTATGTCTGGTCTGTACTGTAAGTAGGAAATTAAAGCCAACACAGCCTGACAAGTGAAGGAAAATCAAGGGATTATCCCTAAGGAAGAAAGGTTGGCTTTCGTCACTGCAATGAGAATGCATAAATAACCTCAGGGCTAAATTTCTCCTTGAAGGTGAGAAAAATCTAGGATGAGTGATGAGGAAGGCACAGAATGTATGTCAATTTCATTCTCAGAACCAATTGCAGGAGGAAAGCTTGTAGCTCATTTTATTAAATTCCCTGCATTTTTGTACTACCCCCAGAGGTCTTTGCCACATTCAGTTCTCATAGCCAACCCCAACAACTCAATAGTACACCTTTATAATATGCCTTTATTGAATTTTCTACCTTCCCTGTCTCTTTCACCTCACTCTCACTGATGCTTCTTGAAATGATTTCGTAAAGACATCACCCCAATCAAGTCTTTATCTCAAGCTCTGTTCTTGGCAGAATCCAAGCCAAGCCAAATATCTTTACATTTGATAAATACATATACTGTGAAATAAAACACACACTATATGATTCCAAAATAAAATTGTATTTCTGGTCAATATACTGCATGATGGTAGGTTGCTTCTGACCAAGTCAGCCTCATTGTTTCCCTCAGCTTGACTGAATTTTAGAAAAGTTTCTCATGCCTCTAAGCTCCTGACCTCCCTTTTTTTTTTTTTTTTTTAAGAGCATTTACTTTAGAAACTTGTAATTACAAATTCTTTATCGGCTCCTCTGAGATGTAAATCTTCCTCCAGTCTCTTGCCAGTTTCATCACCCAGGAATGTCTTTCTCAAGGACCTGGGAACTATCTATTTGAAATATAATCACCAAGGAAAAATAGTATCCCTATCACCAAGTCTCTGGGAGAGCAAGGGTCTAACTTCTGTGGTAGTTTTGTCATAAAACTACCTGCTGTCATGAAGATAAGAGAAAGTTTATTTTTCCTTTGGGTAAGGCCAATTGGCAAATACAGATGGCCTAAGATTTTCTCCACTCTAGCTCTTAAAATCTCTCCAGCCTCTTGTTTCAGCAATACTGAGTTCAGACTGCAGTCTGGTCTCTCTCTCCTGTTGCAATACTGTTGAAAAAGTCTTCCTTGCACGTTTAACTTTGTCCAGTGCAACTTTTGCTTTGAGGTCCAAGAAAATCCTAGGACATAAATGTCCTCCCTTCTGCCATAGAGCTGTTTGGGGAAATTTTAACAAAATAGCAAACAGATTTCCTTTGTAGGAAGGCACCAACACAATTTGTTTCTCCAATATGACCCAGGACAAAACTAGTGACACAATATGAACGCGCTATGTACTTGCTAAGTAGTTATACATTAGATCCGGCTACCACCATCTCTCCTGGGTACCTGATGGGATATCTCAGTTCTTCTAAACCTCAGCCTTACTAAAACTAGAATCAAATGCCTGGTACAATAGTTTGATGCCACCCTATCTCTTGCTCTTAAGGTAAAGCTCAAATTAACATGCTTTGCATAATTTTACGTGCTCTGCCCTCATCTCACCTTCCAAGCTTCTTCAGTGATCAAATATGGTTCACTCAAGAAGAGAGTGGCATAAATGCACTGTCTTAGCACATATGGCTCTTTCCAAGTTGAAGACATTTCCTTTCCAGTCTTCATTTGTTCCCATCCTTCAGGTCTCATTGCTTCCTTTGAGGAGCTTTTTGATCCCCACATCTGAGTTAATTGCCTGCTATATATCATTGTACTTCACTGCACACCTCTTTGTCTTCACATCACCTCCACCCTTTCCTCCAGACTCTGAGGATCACAGAGCCCAGCCTACAGTAGGCACAAAATAAATTTCTGCTGAATGAATAATTAAAACCTTTGTCTTTTTATCATGGGCATATGTTACCATGAGCTGATTAATATTTTATCCAATGGACAAGGCTTCTAAAATAATAGAGGGGAGAAAAGGGAGCTTTACTTTAGAAAATATAGCTCCATATGGAAATAAACTCAGTAAGAATTTAAGGACACTTTATTTTTAGTCTATTGCTATGCCTTTCTAAAAATTACCACAACTGGCATCTACTTTCTGGTCTCTGATATATGTTATTTCTCCTAATATAGGAAAAGATTTTTTCCAAGAGACAAATCACTCAATGAAGGAGAGAATCAGGACTCTCTTGCCCAACCTATCATATCCTTGGAAGCTATTAGTCCCACCTGCAAATCAAGGTGCCTTTGATATAGGCTAGAAAAATCTTCAGTGCATAGAAACTGAGCTTATTAGAGCATTGGCTCTCAAAGAATGATAACCAGGGCTTTGAAAATCATAACACCAACCTGTTATGGTCAAGTCATAAAAATGACTTACGTGGCACATTTACATACCTAATTTCTTCACAGTTCAACAATACTATAGGGTTTACATTATCATTCCCATTGTATAGATAAGAAAATAAGGCACAGAAAAGCTGTGAGACATGACTCTAGGTCAGTGAGTTGCTTTATCAATGACCCCTCATCTCTGTGGCCACTGCCTACTGGCACCTTATCCTGAAATCTAGTTACAACTCACTTTAGCCCTCTTCCTCAATCTAGAATTTACATGTCATCATCAGTTCACAAGCAAGCTATCAGTCTCAGCCCTTTGGTTACCTGGGATCAGATACCCTTGATGGAGAGGCAAAATCTCTCCTAAAAAGTGGAAAGGTTTTGCCATCTGCAAACAAAATGCCCCTATGAATGGCTGAAAGCAGCCCCAAATAATGTCCTTCTACTTGGTGTCAGATCAAACATCCTTATGTAATTGCTACTAGTGTTGAGATCTTTCCAAATGGCTAGAACCAAACTGCTATCCATGAAGTTGCTATTCACATCAATATGTATGAAACAGAGAGAAGAGAAAAACGAGATGTGTGAGAGTTAGGATACTCCACAGATATTTAGGCTTTTTTTCTGACATCATTATTTTGCATTTTATTGGATGAGAAATGCTCATCCTCCCATGAGGTGGAGGCAGAGGAAATGTTGTTTGACTGTGAGTTACAAAGGCACTATCTCTTCCACATATAAGTATATATACATTTACGGTATCACATATCCCTGTTATGTGCAAATTTCTTCACATATGAATATTATCATTATTTTCATTATCATTTTCAGTGTGTGTTGGGTACTCTGCTAAATATTTTATATGTTATCCAATCAAAGCTCTCACAACCCTAGTAGGTGTGAGCAAACCCCTCAGTTTATAGAAGAGGACTCTGAGGCTCAGGATGTTTAAAAAACTTGACCACATCAACATAACTAGTACATATCAGAGACGGGTTTATAACTTAAGACTCTCCTCTACACTCATGTTATGATATTACCTAAGATCTGCTGTAAAATAGAAGAAACAAATCCTGTAATAATCGGTAATTACAAACAAATGTGTTTTTCCAACCAAATATGATTCCACTTTACAGGTTATAATGATTTTTCCTCCAATAAATAAATTAGTTCAGGTAAAACTTTGGGGACTGCATCATGAAGAGACAGGCGTGCATGTTTAGTTGCTCAGTCATGTCTGATTCTTTGGGATTCTTTGGACTGTAGCCCACCAAGCTCCTCTGTGGAATTTTTCATGCAAGAATAGTGCAGTGGGTTGCCATTTCCTCTTCCATGGGATCTTCCTGAATCAGGGATCAAGCCTACATCTCCTGGGTCTCCTGCATTGCAGGCAGATTCTTTACCTGCTCTGCCATCAGGGAAGCCCATTAGAGGCAGGGACTCTGTCTAATTCCTTTTAATATAACACTAGGCACATTGACACCTCTTCAGATGGGAGTGGTCTAAAGCTCAAGTTGTGATGACTGAAAGCACTAGTCAGTAGCACTGGGTCTGGAATTGGAACTGTTATCTAGATCTCAGCTCAGTGCTGTATGCAGAAAATCAAAACTGCATCTTTCAGTCAGAGAGGTTTTCTGCAAAACTGACCTGAATGTGTGAAGTGCTGGGTTATGTGCTTTGGGGAATATATATAAGATTCAAATAAAGACCTTCTGGGAGCTTAGGGAAAAACAAACTATCTACATACATAACTGTTGCACAATATTGAAAGACAAATGCTAAAAAAAAAAAAAAATAGAAGTTTAGAAAAAGAGTAGTGAACAGTTAAAGGAAGGTGTTACCTCTGAAGTCATGTTTCGACTGGATGAAGCCCTGGTCTTAGATCCACACAGATCCAGGGAGGAAATGGCAACCCACTCCAGTATTCTTGCCTAGGAAATTCCATGAACAGAGGAGCATGGTTGGCTACACTCCATAGGATCAAAGAGTTGGACACAACTGAACATGTGCATACACACACACACACACACACACACACTCATACAATATAGAAGTACACTACACTGTCTCTATATTATCTAGTCAGTCAGTCAGTCAGGTCAGCCACTCAGTCGTGTCCAACTCTTTGTGACCCCATGGAGTGAGGCATGCCAGGCCTCCCTGTCCATCACCAACTCCCGGAGTTTACTCAAACTCATGTCCATCGAGTCAGCGATGCCATCCAACCATCTCATTCTTTGTTGTCCCCTTCTCCTTCTGCCTTCAATCTTTCCCAGCATCATGATATTTTCCAATGAGTCTGTTTGCATCAGGTGGCCAAAGTATTGGAGTTTCACCCTCAATATCAGTCCTTCCAATGAATATTCAGGACTGATTTCCTTTAGGATGAACTGGTTGGATCTCCAGTCCAAGGGACTCTTAAGAGTCTTCTCCAACACCACAGTTTAAAAGCATCAATTCTTCAGCACTCAGCTTTCTTTATAGTCTAACTCTCACATCCATACATGACTACTGGAAAAACCATAGCCTTGACTAGATGGACCTTTGTTGACAAAGTAATTTCTCTGCTTTTTAATATGCTGTCTTTGTTGGTCATAACTTTCCTTCCAAGGAGTAAACGTCTTTTAATTTCATGGATGCAATCACCATCTGCAGTGATTTTGGAGCCCCAAAAATTAAAAGTCTGCCACTGTTTCCCCATCTATTTGCCATGAAATGATGGGACTGGTCATGATGATCTTAGTTTTCTGAATGCTGAGCTTTAAGCCAACTTTTTCACTCTCTTTCACTTTCATCAAGAGGCTCTTTAGTTCTTCTTTACTTTCAGCCATAAGGGTGTTGTCATCTGCATATCTGAGGTTATTGATATTTCTCCTGGCAATCTTGATCCCAGCTTGTGCTTTCTCCAGCCCAGCATTTCTCAAAATGTACTCTGCATATAAGTTAGATACAGGATGCTTGGGGCTGGTGCACTGGGATGACCCAGAAGGATGGTATGGGGAGGGAGGTGGGAGGGGGTTCAGGATGGGGAACATGCGTATGCCCATGGTGGATTCATGTTGATGTGTGGCAGAATCAATACAATATTGTAAAGTTAAAAAAATTAATTAAAAAAGAAAAAAGAAGCAGGGTGACTATATACAGCCTTAACGTACTCCTTTTTCTACTTGGAACCAGTCTGTTGTTCCATGTGTGAGAATCATAAGCAATGCGAAAAGCTAAAAACAAAAAAAAAAAAGTGAGTTACACAGGAGGGGTATGTCTGTGTCACGTTTGATTTTTGCAAAGGGAACTCAATTTGTTAAGACACTTTAGGTACAGATAAAAGAGGATCTGATGGTAGCCAATTTAGAAATATATTTGTGTAACATGAGATGTAATTGATGGAGTGGAGGGATGTCATGGCATCATGTTTATGTACTTGTTTTAGGGAAACAAGTAGAAAAGCAGTGTCAAGGGCTAATTAGAAGAGAAATAAATTGTAGGCCGGGAGATCATAAAATCAGCCAGAGGAATATTCCAGGCAAATGAATGAATGATTAAATTTGGGCAATGACTGTATAGATGAAGGAATTAGGCCAGTACAAGACAGTGGTTAAGAATGCTACAGAGATACGATCAAAGGTTATACTAGCACTCTGACACTAACCTATTAGGAATGCTATGGTATCATTAACGTAAATAACTACATTGGAATGTCCTCTATGGCTGAGAGAAATGATCAGTTTCTGAGTCTGAACTTTCAAGTTTCAGAGAAATTTATAAACATAAGGAAAAAGAAGACAGGGAGAAATATAATTCTTAGCCTGGAAGAGAGCCTAAGGTTCTATAAACATTTGATTCCTATTTACAGAGAGATCAAAATGGAAGTTTGGGGATTAAGTGAGGAAATAATAGAAATAGATATGGTTAAGGTCAGGTTTATAGAGCTTTACATGGTAAGCACAGAAGGAGAAGAGATTTGAAAATGGCAGTAATTTTAGAAGTGGGATGAAATAACAGAAGATAGAATATCATGGAAGCCAACGTAAGGTACTTTCAAGAGAGATTTTCAAAATTGGATGGGAAACAAAAATGATATAGGCCAAACAGTCGTTGCATTTGGTTAAAGAAAATTTCACAGAAAGAGAACTATTGACTAATGATATGGAAACCAAATTATAGAATTTAGGAATCAGAGGGTGGGGATAATGAAAGTAAGTAGCATGGAACAATAGTTTTCAATGAGGCAGTTTTCCTCCCAGGGGACATGTGACAATATCTGGAGGCATATTTGGTTGTCACATTGGGGAGAGGGGTGCCTGCTACTATTATCCAGTGACTAGAGGCCAAGGATGCTGCTAGTCATCTTACAGAGCATAGGAGAGCTCTATACAACAAAGAATTATGCAGCCCAAGGACTATAGTGCTGAGGGCAGGAAACCTTGGTACAATACGAAAGGAAAGACTAGTTGAGAGGTTGAGAAAACAAGGTCAAAGATTAGGGACTGTCTGTATTGTCTTCTGTTGAACTTAATGACATCACACTAGTTTCTTCCCTCAGGCCATTGCCACTTCTCTATTTTGGGCTGGCTCTTCCTCCTCTGTTCAGTCTCTAAATATGTTTGTCCTCTATTGTATCACTTCTTTTGTCAATATATTCTCTGTTCCTCTTTGGCTGATCTCATTCAGCCAAGTATTGTTTGTATAATAATGAAGCTCAAATTTATAATTTCTATTTCTGACCACTTGAATGAGTTCCAAACATCAACTTACTGATTACTTGAAACCTCCTCTCAAATAGTTAATAAGCATCTCAGAATTATAGCCCCCATAGAAAAACTACATATTTCATCACTATCAAATGTGTTTCTCCTGCAGTCTTTCACACCTCAGTAAATGGTATCAACATAGAGGGATACAAGCGAACATCCTAAGAGTTATTCTTTCTATCTTTCATCTCCTCCACTGAATGTATCAGCAAGTCTCATTACACATCTTGAACCTCTCTGCGTCATTTATAACACGCTGGACCATATTATAATTATTTGTTTCACAGACTAATTCCAGTGATCTGACGGAAATTGGTTCTCTGTTTCCCATTTTTCTGATAATAACCCAACTGGAAAAGGTCAGTTTGCATTCGAATTCCAAAGAAGGGCAATCCCAAAGAATGTTCAAACAATAGTTCAATTGTGCTGTTGTACATTTCACATGCTAATAATGTTATGCTCAAAATTCTTCCAGCTTCAGCAGTGTGTGAACCAAGAACTTCCAAATGTACAAGCCAGGCAGAGGTACCAAAGCTCTAATTGCCAGCATTTCTTGAATCATGGAGAAAGCAAGGGAATTAAAAAAAAAAAAAATTAGTTCTGCCTTATTGACTATACTAAAGACTTTGTGTGAGTCATGACAGACTGCGGGACAATCTTAAAGAACTGGCACTACCAGACAACCTTATCTGTACCCTGAGAAACATGTGTGCAGTTCAAGAAGCAATAGTTAGAACCAGACAGGAAACAACTGACTGGTTCAAAATTGGGAAAGGAGTACTACAAGGCTGTCACCCAGCTTATTTAACTTCTGTGCAGAGGGCATCATGTAAAATGCCAGGCTGGATGACTCATAAGCTGCAATCAAGATTGTCAGGAGAAATATCAGAAACCTCAGATATGAAGATGATACCACTCTAATGGCAGAAAGTGAAGAGGAACTGAAGAACTTCTTGATGGTGAAAGAAGAAAGTGAAAAAGCATGCTTGAAACTCAACATTCAAAAAGCAACAATCACAGCACCCAGTCCCACAACTTCATGACAAACAGAAGGGAAAATATGGAAGCAATGAGAGATTTTATTTTCTTGGGCTTCAAAATTATTGCGATAGTTATTGCTGCCACAAAATTAAAAGACATTTGCTCCATGGAACAAAAGCTATGACAAATCTAGAAAGTGTATTAAAAAGCAGAGACACCACTTTGCTGACAAAGGTGTGTATAGTCAAAGCCATTGTTTTTCCAGTAGTTATGTACAGATGTGAGAGTTGGACCATAAGGAAGGCTGAGCACCAGAGAATTGAGGCTTTCAAATTATGGTGCTGGAGAAGACTCTTGAGAATCCCTTGGACTGTGAGGAGATCAAACCAGTCAATCTTAGAGGAAATCAGTCCTGAATATTCATTGGAAGAACTGACACTGAAACTCCAATACTTTGACCACCTCATACGAAGAGCCAATTCATTGGAAAAGACCCTGATGATGGGAAAGACTGAAGGTAAAAAGAGAAGGGTGTGACAGAGGATGAGATGGTTGGATAACATCACCAATTCAATGGACATGAATTTGAGCAAACCCGGGAAGACAGGGGAGGACAGAGGAGCCTGGTGTGCTGCAATCCACAGGGTCTCAAGGAGTCAGATATGACTTAGTGATTGAAATACAACGGAGAAGGCTATGGCACCCCACTCCAGGACTCTTGCCTGGAGAATCCCATGGACGGAGGAGCCTGGTGGGCTGCAGTCCATGGGGTCACTAAGAGACGGACACCCATACTTCTTTGTAAATTAAGAATAATATTTGAAGTTAAAATTTAATAATTTTATTATCTTCACAAAACCCTCCATTGCCTTCTCACAGCTTAGGAATAAAATCCAAACTCCTGACACAATCCTCAAAGATATCCTGACCTCTGCCCTCATGTTCTGTCCCTTTTCCTCTCCTATCTCTTTTCCTACCTCATTCTTATGCTTTGACTCTTATGCTTAGGCCTTCATTTTGTTCCCTAGAATATGCTAAGCCTAAGACCTTTGCACCCACTGATTTAACTCTCCAGAATATTCAGTTCCAAAATAGCTGTATGGCTTGGTCTTTAATAATTTAGTTCAAGTGTCAACTCTTCAAGTACTGTTTCTTGATATCCATATGTGAAGGAACACTAAACACACACACACACACAAATTTTTTTTTCCTCTTTCTCTCATGATAGAACTTAGTTTCTTTATAACATTATTATTATGCTCCAGAATCACCTTATTCAGCTATATTTTTAAATAAAATATATCTATAATTGCAATTTAATCTCTAAGAAATAGGGGCTTGGCCTCTCTTCACCCTTATGGTATCCGAAAGACCTAGGAGAGAGTCTGACACATTTATATTAAGGACTCTGTCATAATTCATGTGTGTAATTTTAAAAATTGCCCCAAAAGGAACATATACTATTTCTTTCATTTAATCGAAAAGGAGGCTTCCAGGATACATTTTTTAGCAGAACTGAGGCAAAAGTTGTAAATATGCAGATTACTTGAAGTATATCTTGGGACTGTGTACTACTCATTTGGGTCATTTTTATCATGATACCTAGCTTATGATGGGTACTTACTAAATATATCCTTAAAGAACTAGGAAGTGAGGAGTGGGGTCTTTTGCTGAGACCTGTGTTTAAGCAGCAGGGCTAAGATCAGAAGAATAAGGGTTGTGGATGACTTGAGAGACCTCTTGCAGCTGAGGTTGGATAGCATGGATTTGCAATAAAGCCCCAGCACCAGGAGCACTTAATGTGTAAAGATCATTAGTGCAAGGATGTTTTGCTATCTCCAAACAATCCCAGCATACTTTTACATAAGGGAATTCTTAATAAGGAGCCACAGCTTAAGAAAATTAAAAATTAATAAATTCACTTTCTCCATTAGCTGTCTATCATTCCCTGAGCACAATTTAAAAAGCTTTAAATTAAATGGAACCATCTTTCTATCTGGAGTCAATCTCAGCCTGGCAATCATTTTCCAGGTGTAGGGCTGGCAGCCCCTGTGAGGTGCTTTTGTGGATTAACATCAAGCATGGCTTTCACATGTGTTCACACAAGAGTTGGCACTAACTGGCATGTGGAGAGGAAGCAGTGGCCCTAAGGACTGAATAGTGAAAGTGAATGTGAAGTCGCTCAGTCATGTCCCACTCTTTGCAACCCCATGGACTGTAGCTTACCATGCTCCTCCTTCCATGGGATTTTTCAGGCAAGAGTACTGGAGTGGGGTGCCATTTCCTTCTCCAGAGGATGTTCCAGACCCAGGGATCGACTGAATAACCCCTAGTCAAAGATGTACCTGCCAGAAGAAACTGAAGCCTGGCTGCAAAAACTGGAAAGAAGCATCTTTTGCAGCTTTCAGCATTTTCACAAAGAGGGGATTTATCAGTTGACAAAGTTATCCCGGTATTATAAATTCCTTGGACATCAAAAAACATTTGACTGAGAAGGCTCTTGAAATTTTATCTTTGTAATCTTTCTGCATTCCCTACCCAAGGACTACTTCCATACATATATACATACAAACAGAATTTAAATTATCTCACGTGTTCAATCTTGTCCTCTATGGTTTCGGTAATGCAGAGGAAATAGAAGATACTTCCTATTCTCTAGGGATGATGATTATAATGTTCCATATAAGGAAACTGAGGAAGAGAAAAGGTAGATAGCTCAGTCACAGTTACATATAATAAATCCCAAAAATGAAAAAGCTGGAACCCCCAAAGCAGGCATTCTAGCTCTTCAGTCCAGACTTCATCTATGGGCAACACTAGATCCCTAAACACACACAAACACACACACCACAAAAGTTGTCCACAAAAACAATCATGTCTATCTCTTGGAAATAGGATGTAGGGGCTTCCCTTGTAGCTCAGTCAGTAAAGAATCTGCCTGCAGTGCAGGAGACCCAGGTTCAATCCCTGGATTGGGAAGATCCCCAACCCGGGGATCTTTTCTTCCTGGAGAAGGAAATGGCGACCCACTCCAGTATCCTCGCCTAGAAAATCTCATAGACAGAGGAGCCTGGCGGGCTGCAGTCCATGGTGTCGCAAAGAGTCAGGCACAACTGAGCGACTAACACTTTTCTTTTTAGTAATCTGTACCTGTTACATATTTATAATGTCTGTGCATCAGAAGAGTGAACAATATGAAGGCTACAGAGCTCCAGAACATCAGATCAAAACTGCACCTTAGAAAGCTTAAAATCTAAGACTAAAAATGAAACAACTAAGACCAAATGAGGTGTAATGATCCAATTAATTTATCCATGCAGTACTTCTCTGCCAGACTATTCAGGCACTAAAAATGTATAGTAAGCAATAACAATCAAATCAACAAAAGCCAGGCTTCCCTGGTGGCTCAGTAGTAAAGAATCCACCTGCCAATGCATGAGACATGGACTGGATCCATGATCCAGGAAAATCCCACATGCCAGAGAGCAACTGAGTCCATGTGCCACAATTATTGAGCCTGTGCTCTAGGACCTGGGAGCCACAACTACGGAGCCCACACGCCACAACTGCTGGAGCCCATACGCCCTAGAGTCCATGCTTTGCAACAAGAAGCCACTGCAATGAGAAGCCCATGGACCACAGCTAGAAAAGAGCCCCTGCTCAACACAACTAGAGAAAAGCCACCATGCCAGCAAAGACCCAACACAGTAAAAAATAAATAATTATTTAAAAACCACATCCTTCCTTTCCCACAGCTCTCAATCTAATGACAAAGACTGATGGTAACAACTAAAATAAAACATAGTGGCAGGTAGAGATGAGTCACTGAAAGTAAAGTATGATAGGGGATGAAGAGTGTCAAGGGCTGGTCTCCTTAGACAGGGTGGTGAAAAAGGTCTCTCTGAGGATACTACTGCCCAAGACAAGCCTTTCAAGGAGCCCAGGGAAGGAGAATAAGGTGGAGTCTCCAATATGGGGAACATCCTGACTGAGACAAAACCTGTGGATGAGCAAGTGTGGCTGAAACCCAGTAAGTGAGGGGAAGAGTGTTAGAAATTGCAGTGACACTTATACAGGAGGCATGTTTTGTAGAACATGGTAAGAGCTTTAAAGAGTGTTCTAAGTGGGTTGGGAAGCCATCAGAGAACTTGAAAGAGGAGAGAGTTGATTGGACTTTCATTTTAAAAAAGACCTTCTGGCAGCTATGCAAAAAGATGATGATTGCATGGACTTTGGCAGAACAACAGTAGAAATGCTAAAACATGGTTAGATTTGTTGAAAGGATGGATGAAAAGTATTAAAGCGAAAGAAGTAAAGACCAATATTGAGATTTGGGGTCTGAATAACTGGGTATTTGAGCAGAATAGATCTATTCTAGAGACCTTAACTCTAAACAAGGGGCTTTCTATTGCTCCTTAATGGTAGGTAGAGGCCATAAAGGAATTCTTATCATTGAATCTTAGGAAAATAGTGAAGTGGAATTTTATGGTTAATAAGTAAATTTAAAAGCAAAAAAAAAAAAAAAGGAGAGGAACAAGATAGCAGAGGAGTAGGTGGACGTGGAATACATCACTCTCCACAGACACATCAGGAATACACCTTCAGACACAGAAGTGCATGCAGAAAACCAGCTGAGAGCAGACAGGAGTACCTGACCAGCAGAAAAGAATATATAGACCCATGTAAAACTGAAGATCAAGCCCTGAGCCTTTGGAATGGGAGCACTAACTCCAAGACCCTAGAGAACCAGAGAACTAACACTCAGTTCAGTTCAGTTCAGTCGCTCAGTCGTGTCCAACTCTTTGCAACCCCATGAATCGC
>SJYQ01105292.1:58728-89282 GCA_006410935.1 Redunca redunca | reverse complement strand
TCCAGTCCAGCGTTTCTCATGATGTACTCTGCATATAAGTTAAATAAGCAGGGTGACAATATACAGCCTTGATGTACTCCTTTTCCTATTTGGAACCAGTCTGTTGTTTCATGTGCAGTTCTAACTGCTGCTTCCTGGCCTGCATACAGATTTCTCAAAAGGCAGGTCAGGTGGTCTGGTATTCCCATCTCTTTCAGAATTTTCCACAGTTTATTGTGATCCACACAGTCAAAGGCTTTGGCATAGTCAATAAAGCAGAAACAGATGTTTTTCTGGAACTCTCTTGCTTTTTCCATTATCCAGTGGATGTTGGCAATTTGATCTCTGGTTCCTCTGCCTTTTCTAAAACCAGCTTGAACATCAGGAAGTTCACGGTTCACATATCGCTGAAGCCTGGCTTGGAGAATTTTGAGCATTACTTTACTAGAGTGTGAGATGAGTGCAATTGTGCAGTAGTTTGAGCATTCTTTGGCATTGCCTTTCTTTGGGATTGGAATGAAAACTGATCTTTTCCAGTCCTGTGGCCACTGCTGAGTTTTCCAGATTTGCTGGCATATTGAGTTCAGCACTTTCACAGTATCATCTTTCAGGATTTGAAATAGCTCAACTGGAATTCCATCACCTCCACTAGCTTTGTTCATAGTGATGCTTTCTAAGGCCCACTTGACTTCACTTTCCAATATGTCTGGTTCTAGATGTGCGATCACACCATCGTGATTATCCGGGTTGTGAAGATCCTTCTTGTACAGTTCTTCTGTGTATTCTTTCCATCTCTTCTTAATATTTTCTGCTTCTGTTAGGTCCAGACCATTTCTGTCCTTTATCGAACCCATCTTTGCATGAAATGTTCCCTTGGTATCTCTAATTTTCTTGAATAGATCTCTAGTCTTTCCCATTCTGTTCTTTTCCTCTATTTCTTTGCATTGATCACTGAAGAAGGCTTTCTGATCTCTTCTTGCTATTCTTTGGAACTCTGCATTCAGATGCTTATATCTTTCCTTTTCTCCTTGGCTTTTTGCTTGTCTTCTTTTCACAGCTATTTGTAAGGCTTCCCCAGACAGCCATTTTGCTTTTTTGCATTTCTTTTCCATGGGGATGGTCTACATTACCATATGTAAAATAGATAGCCAAGGGGAATTTGCTGTATGGCTCAGGAAACTCAAACAGGGCCTCTGTATCAACCTAGAGGGGTAGGATGGGGAGGGAGATGGGAGGGAGGTTCTAAAGGGAGGGGATATGTGTATACCTATGGCTGATTCATGTTGAGGTTTGACAGAAAACAACAAACTTCTGTAAAGCAATTATCCTTCATAAAAAAAATAAATTAGAAAAAAAGGCATTGGAGGGATATCCTATTTTCCCACTTTTCTTCCTCTCTTAGAATTCAGAGTAAAGGTAATTAAAACTTAAAACCCTCAGAGAGGCAATAACAATTTCATATATAAACTGAACCACTGAAATGTGTGTTTTTGTTTAAGTGGTGGTAGCCATTTTAAAATCCCTTCATTTCTGTGGTAAGAATGAAAATATTTTGCTTACTTAAACTCATGGCTTGGTAAATTCAGGTTTTAGCAGAAACATAATGCATCAACCTGAGCCTGGATGTGAGCAGAGGCATCTAAAGAGAGCTTGCACTCAGACTCCTGAGACAGCTTTTGGACAGTGTGTTCACTCAAGCTAGACGGATTTCATTTGTTCCCCTCGTCTTCATCTCGCACTATCTTTCTTCCCTGTCCTCTGAGATTCTGCAAGCACAGAAACCGATCTTCCCTGGGCTTTTCAGAACACATTTGAGGAGGAATTGTTGTTTATAGTGTGACCCTGCTCCAAGGCCCAGGATTGGAACAAAGCCCCCAGTTTCCCTCCCTGACCCAGAGGTTCCTCTTCTATTCACTGAGCCTCAGACTCCTGCCTTCTAATCATCTCTAAGCTAAAAGCAGGAGATCTAAGCCCACCATCATTTCACATGCTCAAATGTGAATCTATTACCTGTAATAACCTTTTGAATCTTCATTTCTTATGGGTCCAAGAGTAACGATGATTTTTCTCCCAGTTCTTTCTAATGCCACTTTTATTAGTGCCATTACCGAGGTAATAGCCAGTGGAAAAGAATGGAAGCATTTTATTTCTCATCTTTCACTCACTCTTCTTGATAGTGAATGTGGGGCTCAATTAAAAGAACATTTTATGTGTTGTAGAGGACAATATGGTCTTTAACACCCCCCCTCATGTGAACAAACAAGTCTGAGTCTTGATTTTGCCCTTTGTCAGAAAAACCTCACCTGCATTTTTCTCACATCACACTTCTAGGAAATCCTGGGTTTCCAAGGGTTAGAAAACTGGGCCAGTTTTCTAACAGGAATAGAATGCAGTTTCTAAATAGTAATCATCAAGTCACTGTTTTTATCCCATTCTGTTTAATCCAGTGAGTTCCAACCTTTGCAGTGGGATTGGAATGAAGGAGAGAGAAGGGAAGTGCACTGTTAAAGATTAGACAGTTGATGATAGGTTTTGAGAGGTTACTAAAAAATAAAGCAAAGCTGTAATTGTAGATGGAAACATCACAAGTCTCTATCCACATGAAGCCCTCTCCACTAGCCTGAGACTGTCAAGTCTGACTTTATAGATCTTCAGGGAAAGTTTACACACTGACGCGGCTGGGGCAACTGAGCCTTTATTCTTTGGAAAGGCTGCACTATGCCAGGAAATGGGAGTGCCAATAGACTTGGGGCCAGGAAGCAATATAGATGGACCTAGAGATTATTGTATTAAGTGAGGTGAGTCAGAAAAAGGCAAATCTCATATGTTATCACTTACATATGGAATCTAAGATACAGTACAAATGAGTTTATTTACAAGCATAACAGATTCACAAATACAGGAAACAAATTTATGGTTACCAAAAGGGAAAAGTGGGAAAGGGATAAATCGAGGGTATGGGATTAACAGACACGTATTACCATATATAAAATAGATAAACAACAACGATTTACTCTATGGCACAGGGAACTCTATTTAATACCTCATAATAAGCCACAATAGAAAAGAATAGGGAAAAAGAATATAGATATATACATTTATGTATATGTAATATATATCTATAACTGAATCATGGTGCTGTACATCTGAAGCTAACATAGTATTGTAAATCAACTATACCTCAGTAAGAAAAACAGAAAGAAGATGTTGGGATAATTGGGAAGTACCCCAAAACAGTGAGCAAGATTAGGGAGTTGCAGTGGAGTTTATAGATCTCCAGAAAACTCATATGACTTTTAAGTAGAAACGAAATGGCTAGAAGGTAGTATTTCCTAGAAGTGGATGAGATGGAGTATAGTTCTCTCAGAAAAGCCTACGACGTTAAAAATGAGATGATTCTGATCAACTATTGGTTCTATTTCTTACTAGGCATTGTGGCCTTGAGTAATTTACCTAATCTCTCTGAGTTTCAGAATGATAATCAGTAAAACAAGTACTTAAATCATAGGGTTGCTGTGATTAAAATACAGGGTTTATGCAAGATAACAGCAAGTCCAGTACATAATAAGCACTTCATAAATATTAGGCATTATCATTATCAATACCAAAAATAGATTCATACCAACTTTACTTTGTGGCTGGGCATGGAGAAGGGAGATTAAAAAGGATAGTTCTACCTAAAATGGAAGCAAAAAGTATAAAAAGGAAAAAAAATGCAGTTAAATAACACAAGAGTATCCCCACAAATATTATAAAAATGTGGCAGTGACTCAAATCTCTTGAAACATTCTTTTATGCATCCAGTTCTCAGCAACCTTAGAGGTCACATAGAGGAATAATGTTTTCAGATAGTATTTCTATCTTTCAGATTTTATTTCCATCATTAGGGAGTGGGGCACTGACATATTCCAAGCAGCCTCATCTCCCAGCATTTCTAAGTAAACAGTTCATCACTACTAGAGTCATGGTCCTATTGATATTTTACACAGTTAAATACACACTAGAGAGGAGTCTTGGGACTCCTTGCGTTTCCTTCACCGCAAAGGGGGACACTCAGATTTAGGGAAAGGGCTTTGTGTAAGAGAGACCATCAGTTTGGGCAGCAGCAAGACAGGATTCCCCCCTGATACCCTATCACTTACTACTGATGCACCCTTGAGAAAACAGCATTGCTTTCTAAGACTCCATGTTCTCCTCCTGTGTGTTTCCACTGTAGGGGGCACAGGTTCAATCCCTGGTCTGGGAACTAAAATCTCATGACCAAAAAATATAAATAAAAATAAAGAGAGAAAAACAAAGATATGCTATCAGTATCGGATGGAAATTAACCACAAATGTACTTTTCTGCCAGGTTAGAAATGCATACAGATAGTACAGGGAGCACTGTCCTATAAAGGACCTGGGATAGTTTCCCATTGTTGCTGCTGTTAACAAATACCACAAACTGAGAGGCTTGAAACAACATTAACTGTTTTCTCTTACAGTTTACAGAGGCCAGAGGTCTGAAGTTCAGGTTCTCCAGGGTAAAGCCAAGGTATTGGCACATGTGTTCCTTCCAGAAGCTCTGGGGGAGGATCCGGTTCCTCGCCTTTTCTAGTTTCTGGAGGCCAACAGTATCCCTTTGCCATGAACCTTTCCTCACATCACTCCAACCTCTTACTTTCATCTGCTGCTTCCTCTTATGAAGACAGCTATAATTACACTGAAAGTCCAGTCCTTTGGCCACCTCATGCGAAGAGCTGACTCATTGGAAAAGACTCTGACGCTGGGAGGGATTGGGGGCAGGAGGAGAAGGGGACGACAGAGGATGAGATGGCTGGATGGCATCACTGACTCGATGGATGTGAGTCTGAATGAACTCTGGGAGCTGGTGATGGACAGGGAGGCCTGGCGTGCTGCGATTCATGGGGTTGCAAAGGGCCGGACATGACTGAGTGACTGAACTGAACTGCACAATTACACTTAGAGCCCATCCAGATAGTCCAGAATAACCTCCCCATCTCAAGATCCTTAGTTTAACCTCATGTCATTTAAGGTGACATTCACAGGTTCTAGGGATTAGGATGTGGAGGAACACCAGTCAGCTTCCCACAGGAGCCATTTCCCTGTTTCTTCATCATTCTAGTCAAAGAAACACAGTGGGCAAACATGCAGCCCAGCCACGTGGGTTGTAGGAATGAGAAGACATAGCAGTTGTGGGATGAGAGGGAGACAGAGGGCCAACCTGTAGTTTTAGCTCTAATAGAGACTTGGAGTGGCCTACGAAGTGGAAGATGGATAAGTCATAGAGCGGAAAATGAACTTGAGCCTCACACTAGCCGCCTCTCAAAGTGAGCACTTTATCTCTCAAATTGCCTCCACTCTGAGTGGTCTAATCCGTGTCACTGACTGGCAGCTCTGCCTGAAGTAAGGCCATCATGAGCGCAACATCCCAGTGCTGTTCTGAAGACAAACACAGACATAAATATCACAACTAATCAATAGTTGGAACTGAATCTTCCAACAGAGGACAATGCCATGAAGATTAAGATTCTTTACAGAGAGACTGTTACAGAGCAAAAACAAAAAAATAAGACCTAGACGACCATGTAGGTAAAAGCTACCACATTGGATGTCCCAGGCTGACACTTTGAATTCTAAGTATTCATTTCATAGGTGCTGATAATTCTACTGCTAGTAATCAGTATCAGATACAGAGAGACAGTTTCCTTGAAAAGCAGTGAGGCGACATACTTTGTCAGAATAGATCATTTCCAGAATTCAATTTCTTTGCTCTGTGCTCTTCTATTTTGACTGTAAGTCCATGCTTGGATTTTTTTATTTTTTTGCCCATATTTTTATTTCTAATTTATTTTTATTTAAGTATAGCTGATTTATAATGTTGTGTTAGTTTCAGGTGTAACATGACTCAGTTTGATATATATATAAAGGTATATATGTATATATATATTCTTTTTCAGATTCTTTTCCATTACAAGTTATTACAAGACACTGAATACATCTTCCTATGCTATACATTAGTTTCTTGTTGTTTTATACATAGCAGTGTATATCTGTTCACCCAACTCCTTATTTAACCTTCCCTCCTTTCCTCTTTCCCCATTCGTAACTATAAATTTATTTTCTAAGTCTGTAAGTCTGTTTCAGCTTTATAAATAAGTTCATTTGTATTATTTTTTTTAGATTCCACATATGAGTAATATGATATTTGTCTTTCACCGTCTGACTTAATTCACTTAGTATAATAATCTCTAAGTCTATTCATCTTATTTGTACTTTAATGAGTGATTGGTTTACTTATCCAATGAGCCATATAACTTTGGGAAACCTTTAAACTTCTCTGGGTGCAAGTTACTCTTTTCAAAAAATAGCAGACTATATAAAATAAACTCTTTAGGTAGGGCTCCCAATTTTTTTTCACCTCCCAGTTTACAATGAAGAAAATAGTTTAATGGCATATTTAGGTAAACAGATAAGGCAATCCATTGCCAGTGTTTCCTGGTCTAGGGTTTCTGCTCTCACAAGCCTTACATGTTCAGTTCAGTTCAGTTCAGTCACTCAGTTGTGTCCAACTTTTTGTGACCACATGAACCACAGCACGCCAGGCCTCCCTGTCCATCACCAACTCCCAGAGTTTACCCAAACCCATGTCCATCAAGTCGGTGATGCCATCCAACCATCTCATCTTCTGTCGTCCCCTTCTCCTCCTGCCCTCAATCTTTCCCAGCATCAGGGTCTTTTCAAATGAGTCAGCTCTTCACATCAGGTGGCCAAAGTATTGGAGTTTCATGTTCAACCTGAAAGCTAAAGGATGGATACACCTGCCACCCTACAACACACAGTGATTCAACAATATGACTGGGCCCACAAGAGAGTAGCACCACCTTAAAGAATTAAAACTCAATGGGAGTGTAGCTCTGCAATCCCCTGAACAGATGATCTTTCACAGCCTTGAACCACATCAACTCCTTAAATCCCATTGTCACTAAAGTCACCAGTTATGTGTATAAAAAGGAGATGGAGCACAGCAGTGCTATTTTTCTTTCAATCTTTGTTTTTTCCACTTTCTTTGCCTCATGCCTACAGACTTATTCTGTAATTCTTTTGCTTAACATTTAAGTTGTCTGGTCTTTCAAGTTTCTTGGTTTGTTCTTTTTTTTCTATACTTGAATTCTGGGGACCCGTGTCTATTGTAAAATTGCAAGCTATTCAGAAAAGGAAAGGGAAAACTAAAATCCCTTCCCCCCAGTTTCACTATCTGGAGATGACCACTTTTGATATTTTGGTGAAATCCATTCAGGTTATTCTCTGTGCCAACAGCATGTCTGTGTCCAGTTTTACATTCACAAGATTCTTTACCTCTTTGTCACTTACTGATGGTCTGTAGATGTGTATCCATCTTCCCTTTTAGTGACTATCAGATCAATTCAGTTGCTCAGTCGGGTCTGACTCTTTGCAACTCCATGGACTGCAGAACTCCAGGCTTCCTAGCCCATCACCAGCTCCCAGAACTTGCTCAAACTCATATCTATCAAGCCAGTGATGCCATCCAACCATCTCATCCTCTGTTGTCCCCTTCTCCTCATGCCTTCAACAGGTGTTAATTTATACAAATTATGTTGTACCTTTATATAATTTCTGTTTCCCATAATTTAAGACAATGTTTCAGATAAGCATTTTATGCATTTTTCTTTCACCCTTTTGCAGCTATGAAATCATAGATACCAAAGGCACAGATCATGTATGTTTTGATACATGATGACTAAGTTTGCTACTAAGGACGCATGAGCATGCCCCTTGATATTTTTTATTTTTCTGGCCCCATCCTTCTCCTTTATGCTCACAGTTGCCAAGAACTAACCACTCCTCAAGATTCAGCTGTAGTATCAGTGCCCCTGGGAAGCCCCTCTCACCTTATTCAGAAATGTACCCGTTATCTTCTCGTGTTCTCTTGTGGACCCTTCTGCAGAGCCTTCTTGTAGCTCTTGTCACAGGCACACAACATATTCTGCATGTCCATCCTTTTCAAGGCTGCTGGTTCCCAAAGCACGAAGATCATGGGATGATATACATAGCATCCTGAGAGGTTTTCTGACTTTCTGGGTTCAAATATCAGCTCCATCACTTACCACCTGTGCATGTAAGGAAGGTCTTTAAGTTTCATTTTCCTATTTGTAGAATGGAGACAGATGTAATATCTAATTCACAGGATAAGTTCAGTTCAGTTCAGTTGCTCAGTCGTGTTTGACTCTTTGCGACCCCATGAATTACAGCACTCCAGGCCTCCCTGTCCATCACCAACTCCCAGAGTTCACTCAGACTCACATCCATCGAGTCAGTGATGCCATCCAGGCATCTCATCCTCGGTCATCCCCTTCTCCTCCTGCCCTCAATCCCTCCCGGCATCAGAGTCTTTTCCAATGAGTCAACTCTTCGCATGAGGTGGCCAAAGTACTGGAGTTTCAGCTTTAGCATCATTACTTGAAAAGAAATCCCAGGGCTGATCTCCTTCAGAATGGACTGGTTGGATCTCCTTGCAGTCCAAGGGACTCTCAAGAGTCTTCTCCAACACCACAGCTCAAAAGCATCAATTCTTTGGCGCTCATCCTTCTTCACAGTCCAACTCTCACATCCATACATGACTACAGGAAAAACCATAGCCTTGACTAGACAGACCTTAGTCAGCAAAGTAATGTCTCTGCTTTTGAATATACTATCTAGATTGGTCATAACTTTTCTTCCAAGGAGTAAGCATCTTTTAATTTCACGGCTGCAGTCACCATCTGCAGTGATTTTGGAGCCCAAAAAAATAAAGTCTGACACTGTTTCCACTGTTTCCCCATGTATTTTCCATGAAGTGATGGGACCGGGTGCCATGATCTTCGTTTTCTGAATGTTGAGCTTTAAGCAAAATTTTTCGCTCTCTTCTTTCACTTTCATCAAGAGCCTTTTCAGCTCCTCTTCACTTTCTGCCATAAGGGTTGTGTCATCTGCATATCTGAAGTTATTGCTATTTCTCCTGGCAATCTTGATTCCAGCTTGTGTTTCTTCCAGTCCATCATTTCTCATGATGTACTTAATGAGATAATGTCGTTGTATTAGTCAGGGTTTTCCAGAGTAAGAGAACCATTAGGATGTCTATGGATCTCTATGTCAATCTATATTTGTGTCTAGATCTATCTATGTCTCTGTCATCTATTTTCTACCTAGAGATTTATCATAAGGGATGAGCTCACACCATTTTAGAGGCTGAGAACTCCCACAGTTTTTTGTCTGCAAGTTGGAAGCCCAGAAAAAGCAGTCCAAGTATAAAGGTCCAAGAACCAGGGTAGCCAACAGTCTCAATTCCAGACTCAAGTCAGAAGATGAGATGTCCCAGCTCAAGCAGCAAGCAGAGAAAAAAGAGAAGAAAATCCCTCCTTTGTCTTTGGGTTCTATCCCGGCCTTCAAGGGATTGGACAGTGTTCATCCACAATGGGAGAGGGATCTACTCTGCTGAATCCACCAATTCAAATGCTAATTTCATCCAGAAATACCCTCAAGGACACACGTAGAAATAATGTTTAAACTGGGTTTCCCACAGCCAGTCAAGTTGACATATAAGATTAACCATCTCATGTATACCAAGGGTAAAGTAGTTAGACCCAGTGATGAAAAGTACACAATATTGAGTACTCATTTGTGTCAGGCACCGTGTCCACTGTATTTTTGATCAATAATATTCATAATTTCTGGGTTACTTTAATAGCAGCTTGTTCCTTAACTTCCAAAGTGAAAGTCATTCAGTCATGTCTGACTCTTTGTGACCTCATAGACTGTAGCCTGCTGGGCTCCTCTGTCCATTGAAATCTCCAGGCCAGAATACTGGAGTGGATATCCATTCCCTTCTCCAGGGGATCTTTCCAACCCAGGGATCAAACCCAGGTGTCTCGCACTGCAGGTGGATTCTTTACCATCTGAACCACCAGGGAAGCCCTAACTTCTAAAGTTAACACTTAAAATCCATTGCTGCTTATTTGATCTTTCTGGTGCTTTTTTTGTCCTATTGCCCTTCAGAAGGAATCAGGCTCTCCAAATGAATGCTCCTTCTGTTTCT
This sequence comes from Redunca redunca, assembly GCA_006410935.1. Classification (NCBI taxonomy): domain Eukaryota; kingdom Metazoa; phylum Chordata; class Mammalia; order Artiodactyla; family Bovidae; genus Redunca; species Redunca redunca. The sequence continues at coordinate 79,207 of SJYQ01105292.1, read as the reverse complement.
ATGTGTTGATGCATTTAAATCTTCCAAACCCTTTGCCCAAAGGCCTTTTCCTGTCTCAGCATCATAGGTCATCTCTGCATGTCTAAACTACATCCATCTTTTGAGACATTTCTCCATTGATTTTTCTTGACATGCACCCAAATTTGTTTCCCTATTAAAATGTAAAGTAGTTAACATTTTCTGTCTTGTATTTTCAGTTTTTACATGCAGTTCATATTCTCCCTGGACATCTCAGGTGGTGCAGTGATTTAAAAAAAAAAAAATGTCTGTCAATATAGGAGATACAAGAGATGTGGGTTTAATCCCTGTGTCAGGAAGATCTTGTGGAGTAGGAAATGTCAACCTGTTCCAGTATTCGTGCCTGGAAAACCCCTGGATGAGGATCCTGGTGGGCTATACTCCACAGGGTCACAAAGAGTTGGACACAACTGGATGAGCAGGCACGCACACACACACACACACACACACACACTCCCCAGTAAATTTGAGCCCAGAAGACCAGAGACTGCAGACCACACTTTATCTTCTTACGTGACTGGCAAAGTTACTAGACCATGTCAAATGTTTATAAAAGAATATAAGCTATTTCTTAGATGTAGTGTCTACCATAATAACACATACTAATACTTTTCAAGGACTTATTATGTGAAAGATGTTGCTAAAGACTTTCAATAAATATCTTCTATATTCTTCTCAGTAGCCCTCTGACACGGTTGCTATCCTTATCTTCACATTCTCTTTTTTCTAGATGACTAACAGAGAGGTTATATTGCTTGCTCAAGGTTACACAGCTGTTAACTGGTGAAGGGAGTATTTAAACCAAGTCAGTTTGACTCCCGAGACTGTGTTTTAGACATGGTATTTCTGTGCAGGACAGCCGACAGAGAACGGTGCTGATCAGAGATGATATGTCTTTCAGGACAGTACATCAAGGCCAAACAACACACACACATATCGAGAAATGAAAGGTGGTTCTCCCTCAGAGAGCTTACTCCCGGGGAACTTGACCTCAACTTAAAGAAACAAACCAAAAAGTCTACTCCCAACAAAGACGGTATTATTCTTGGTACCTTAACCCCAACACTTGGCTTTGATGTGCCCCATTAATGACTCCTAAATGCAGACCCTTTAAAGATGTTAGTTCAAATCATAATTGTTACATTTTATAAAACACAAAGGAATCACTTCTATAGAGAAATTAAAAGTAACAATTTATTTCTACTGTTCTCTTTATTGACTAATGGCTAGAATAATATAGAATGATGCCTGTGCATGCCCAAAAGGCCACATCCATCTCGAAACTGGTTGTTGGACCAGCTGCCTTTATCCTGCACACACCTTAAATCCACAGCTATATCCCATGTTTTGGGGACTTCCCTGGTGGCTCAGATTGTAAAGAATCTGCCTGCAATGTGGGAGACCTGGGTTCGATTCCTGGGTTGGGAAGATCCCCTGGAGGAAGGTATGCTGAACAACTCCAATAGTCTTGCCTGAAGAATCCACATGGACAGAGGAGCCTGCTGGGCTACATATAGTCCATGGGGTCACAAAGAGTTGGACACGACTGAGCAACTAAGCACATATCTCACATTTCATGTTAGAAGATAGCAATAAGTAATTATGCCATTGGTTTTAGGAAACATATTATTAGCCTTAATGTAGGATGATTTGTTCCAAAATCTAAGAATTATTAAAGTGCTTTACAATGAGTCATTGTAACACTCCCCCAGGACTCTTTCCCTGTGACATGAAAGACAGTAGCAGATATGCTAGAAATTACCTGAGCCAAACTCAGGAATTACCCTATCAATAAATATTTATTCAGTGCTGTGGTCTGACTATAACTGAAATGAGCACTGTATTAATAAACTGAGTCTTTGTAAACTAGTGCTAGGGCTTTTTATACTATGAAATAAAACAGGAATTTGCTGTTTGTGGAGTTTGGGGTATCATGCCAGGCACTTCATATGCACGGTTTTATTCCATTCTCACAACTGCCTTATGCGTTGGTGGGTTTTTAATCACTGTTTTGCTAGGGAGAGATCCAGGCTTTGTACCCTTCAAGGTTTGGTGAAGAAACTAAAGACCCTCCAGCTTCTCTAAGCAAAAATATTTGTATATAGGAATTAGAGGCTTGTACAACCATTAGAATATCTTTCCAGGAAAAAAAAAAACAGGAAAGAAAAGCAGGGAAATCATTAGCAAAATCCCCAAATCAGAAACCCTGTGCATAGAATCTCACCATCTGCAGCACCAAAGCAAGAGATTAAAGATGTTCACTCCAAAGAAGCTAAAAACATCAGCAATCACAGGAAAGAACCTGTTGAAGCTATCCACTACCTCATCCCTTTATAAGGGCCCCTTCTAGCACCCTATAAGGCTGCTATGACCTTCACATCTGCCCATGTTTCTGCCTGTAATTGCCACTGGAGAATAAGAACACTGAGATTTTTCAATGTCTTAATTTTTTTTTTGGCCGCACCGCACAGCTTGTGGGATCTTAGTTTCCCAACCAGGTATCATACTCGTGCTTCCTATAATGGAAGTGCAGAGTCTTAACTCCTGGATCACCAGGGAAGTCCCTGAATGAGATTATTGAATGTCCAAATCTTATAAGTGGAATGAAGTTGAACTTGGAATATTATAAGGGAAAGACTTCCAGCTATGTTATTCTCCTTCTATAAAGAGGACTACGTAGAATGAGCTGGTAATGATGCCAAACTGACTGCAGAAATTCAGAACTATGTTTATAAGTGTGAGAAACTTGCTTACAGGCATATATTAATAATAGGTCATTATTAGCAGACATGTCACCTATGTATCTGCAAAGATCTCATTTTAACGTGTGTTCTACTGAATTATGTAACTACACAAGAATGTTAGCCTAGGTAGCCATGGAAAGCTTCAAGGAGGAGATACAACTAGAATTAGTCAATGGAAAGATGAGAGCACTATGAATATTCTAGAAATGGCCTGAATAATCAGAGAGGATCACGCTGGTTGGTGAGCAGCGAATTATTTGAAGGATAATAAATCTAAATATATTTTTTGAGCATTTCTTGTCCCTGTCTCCAGTTCCCAAACCACCCCAGATAGCGAATGCATAATTGCTGAAATAATGATAATGATCTGTAACCAGTCATGCTTCAAGACATCTGGATCCCTTCAGATAGGCATGGAGGACTGAGAGAGGTACATGTCATCCTCTGCCTTCTACTATTACTGGCAAAAAAAAAAAAAAGGTGAGCAGAGGGGTGAACTCTGAGACTGCCAAGATTTAATGAGTTGCTTCTAGTCTCAGAAATCAGTAGCTTAGATGAAACTGAGGTGTTTCACTTTTTTAACATGTTTTCTCCTGTTTATCCTATGTTGACAAAGATCTGACAGGGTGGGAGATGGAAGGAACAAGATAGTGAACAAACCAGGTATTTAGATGTAAATATAAAACCCATATCGTTCTGCATTTCAGAGGTACAGGATTTGACAATCATTACCCTGAAAACAGCTTTAGCTCACTGCAGACTTCCTCTCTTCTCTGCCCATTTTCAGCAACAGAGCCATCATGAAGAAGGATGTTCAAAGACATCACATCTATAACCTTTGCCAAAGGCACACACAATCTGTCGAAGGAAGACTTTTATTTTTCCTGTCACCTTTAATGCTGGATATACCAGCTGAAAGCTGAATTCCAAGTATCAGGTCACTGCACAGAAGCTTCCTAAAGACACGGAGCTTGAAAAGAAATCTTTTCGGAATGTCACTCCTCTTTCAGCTCACACTTTCCTGATATAGCCCAATGCACTAATTGGCCTTGCTGTTGACGACAGGCAAGGAAAAAAAAGAGAGAGAGAAACAACATCATTTGTCAACACCTTATTCATGCCCAAAATGAGCCCAGGTCTCAGTTCAGAGTAATTATCTGAGATGCACCCAGGAAATGACCAAGGAACAGCTTCCTTGTTCACATGTTATATGAATGACCGTGTTCTCTCCCTGGAAAAGAATCCTGTGCATTTTCTCCCATTTGAGTTTTGAAAGAACCATTTGGAATTCTCGATTATGATAATCAGATGGCTAAGAGTTTACATTTTTCTCCAAGGTTTTAGAATTGGGCAGTTTTATTCTTTTATAAAGGGAAAGAACCAAGAAAAGGAATGAAGGCTTCCCAGGTGCCTCAGTGGTAAAGAATCTGCCTGCCAATGCAGGAGACCCAGGTTCAGTCCCTGAGTCAGGAAGATCCCCTAGAGAAGGAAATGGCAACCCATTTCAGTATTCTTGCCTGGGAAATCCCATGGACAGAGGAGCCTGGTGGGCTACAGTCCGTGGGGTTGCAATAGTTGTACATGACTAAGCAACTGAGCACACACACAAGAAAGTAAAGTAAAACTCGGGGACCATTTCCTTCTCCAGGCAATCTTCCAGACCCAGGGATCGAACCCAAGTCTCAAGGGTCTCCTGCACTGGCAGGCAGATTCTTGACCACTGAGCCACCTGGGAAGCCTTCGTTCCTTTTCTTGGTTTAACCTTGGTTAACATTTCAGTTTGTAGCACTGCTGTATACTATGAGCAGTCATGTCCGACTCTGCAATCTCCTGGACTGTAGCCTGCCAGGCTTCTCTGTCCAGGGGATTTTCCAGGCAAGTGTACTTGAGTGGGTTGCCATTTCCTCCTTCAGGGGATCTTCTCAACACAGGGATCCAACCTGTGTCTCCCCATGGGTAGGCAGATTCTTTACCACTGAGCCACCTAATCCAGCCCAACAAACACTGCTATTTCCCTGATTTTTTCAATTACCTAAGGAATATGATGAGGACATCAAAAATAAAAACTTAAACCTTTATTCCCAGTTTGTTAATCCTAATAGACAAAATTTTAGTTTTCACCAGCTTGGATTATATTTTGAGTATCTAGTTGCTTTGTGACCTGCCAGAAAATATTGACTTCATAATAGTGGATGAGTAAAAGGCATTGACACGTTTGGTTATTAGTCAGTGAAGGATCCCAGATTTGCTTTGCTTCAGAGACTCACTGAAAACTGTCACATTTATTTCTTTGTTTACTGGAGCTCAATTATTTCGCAACTGCAATTGCAATCTCCTCCTCAAAGGGCAGGAAACTGGTCTCAATGTAAGTTAAGTCAGAGCAAAAGAGAGGGGTCTCCAGGTCCCTGCAGCTGTGTTTGATCACAGGGAAACCTCTGGCTAGAAGCACTGGTCCACAGGAGAGTGTAACGTGAGATCTCTCCCAGGATACATAAAGCTTCAGTTCAGTCGCTAAGTCACGTCCAACTCTTTGGGATCCCATGAATCGCAGCACGCCAGGCCTCCCTGTCCATCACCAACTCCCAGAGTTCACTCAGATTCACATCCATTGAGTCAGTGATGCCATCCAGCCATCTCATCCTCTGTTGTCCCCTTCTCCTCCTGCCCCCAATCCCTCCCCAGCATCAGAGTCTTTTCCAATGAGTCAACTCTTTGCACGAGGTGGCCAAAGTACTGGAGTTTCAGCTTTAGCATCATTCCTTCCAAAGAAATCCCAGGGCTGATCTTCAGAATAGACTGGTTGGATCTCCTTGCATAAAGCTTAGCATCCTTCAATCACCATTCAAAGCCAGATCCTTCCTGCCTAAAGAGAACAGCATTAAATGGCAGTCCTGCTGAGTAGCTTCCAGGCTGATGCTATGTAAAGCATCTTGGTGCTTTGTAACTATGCTGTGTAAAGCATCTTTGTGAAACTCTTCATTACCATTTGAAAACATCGGAGGCTTTAGAACTGCTTCAGGTCTTTCAAAAACCCATCTTGCATTCCTGCTAGCAGGAAGAGATTCAGTCAGCCAGAGTCACTCCTCAGCCCAAAGATTCAGAATCTTGATGCCATGTAGTGGCATCTTGCATCTCTTTAGATCTCCCAAAGTTGAATGGTCTAATTGTTCACGCTCAATTTATTTGTGCTTCTTGGCTGCCTTCACGTGGGCAGCACAGACAGTCTGAAAGGAGGGCAGAGTGTAAAAAGCATTCCAATTAGCAACTGGTAATTCCAGTAATTGAGGAATCAGCCTCGAGGTGAAGGTATTGATTCATTTTGATAATATTATATATGCTGTGAAATTCTCTAATAGTTAAACCGCCACTGAGATCTACAGAGGTAATAATACGTGCTTAATAATGTTTCACACAACACTACACATCTGAAAATGCATTTCACGACGTGCACTTTTTAGCTTCACCGTGAATTAGCAGGCAGGGGCTCTGTGGACATTGCTATCAGCACAGAATCTCAGTGTTGGGCCAGGGAAATTTTCCTGTCAATACTTTCAGAGTGGATAAACCTGTATGCTTATCTCCCTTCATCAAAACAGGGCTTAAGACACAGTCACTCTTCTCAGGACCCAGACCAGAACTGCCATGGTCATTTCTGAGCTTTAGGCTTTCTCTAGATACTTAAGACTAGAAACTGACTTCGGCTTTTACAGTGAAGGTTTAGCCTGTAGCAGTTACTGGTGTTTGTTGCTAAATAAGTGAGGACACTAACCTCCTGGGACACTGGGGTAGACTACACGAAGGACTCAGGGGGAAAAAAAAAAGCAACTGCGAATATATTCCCCCAAATTTGGGAAATATTTCCCCAAACAATGGAAGAGCCCATCTCAGAGAGGGCGCAGGAGCCTAGGGCAGCCCAGAATGGGGTCTGGTTTATGTTGGGTAAAGGTGCAAAGGCTGACCTTGGCATCTGAAGCCTTGGTCTCCACCTCTAACTTTGTTTCCTGCCTGCTGGCAAGGACGCATGCTTCATCCCTCTCCTAGGGACAAATCATGCCACCCTGCCTGCCTTCAGAGTTTGTTCCCAGACTTCACTCCTTCCTATAGAACAATTCCATCAATCTATGGATGAGACTTTCCTTTCTTTTCAAGCCTGGCTCTGTCCCATCTCCTTTCCCAGAAATCTTTCCTGCAGCCCCAGGCTTTACTCCCTTCCTTTCCTACCTTGTCTCACCACTGGTGACGCTGACCCACCTGGGCTCAAGGCCGGTCTCACACTCCAGTCCCCTTGCTGCCCTTTGAAGAGCCTGAGTGCAGTTGAGTGTCTTTTCTGGAGGGAGTGTATTATTTTTGCTTTTGTTTCTGTTCTTGCTTCTTTCTTTTGTGGGGGAAAGACATCTGCACATGATTCAGAGGCTTTGATACTTCACTCCCAACATTTTGAAAGCTGCAACATTTTATAATATTCCTTAAAACCAAGAAGAGGGAGCAGGGGAGAAGTTGGGGGCATGTGTTGTTCCAGACCTCAGCAGTATCTCAGGGGGAGCGCTCAGATGCCCGAGTCTGTGCAAACTTAATAAATGAGGGACCTGGGAATAAATCAGGGCAACTCCACGAAACACTCCTGCTTCTGATATGGCCTAAGCCTGACCATCAAGGGCAAGGCAGCTTATTCACAAAGGCAAGTGTAAAACCTCCATGTTTCGGATAAGATTTAGCATTGATAGGGCATCCCAGGTGGAGCTAGTGGTAAAGAACCCACCTACCCATGCAGAGACAAGAGACGCAGATTTGATCCCTGGGTCAGGAAGATCCCCTGGAAGAGGAAATGGCAACCACTCCGGTGTTTTTGCCTGGAGAATCCCCATGAACAGAGAAGCCTGGCAGTCTACAGTCCATAGGATTGCAAACAGTTGGACATGACTGAAGCGACTCAGCACACTAACACAGATAATTCATTAATGCAGCAAGCACTTCTTGAACATCTACTCTATGTCAGAGCTCATCTAAATGCAGGAGATTAGAGCCATTCACAAGGCAAACACTGCCCCTGCCCTCATTTACCATCCATACCTGAGTCAAGAATGCTCCACATGAATGGGAGAGGAGTTTAGTTTCCTCTGCGCCTCTGGGATTCAGGTTTTACAGGGTGAATAAGGAGTTTGCCAGGAAAGAACAGGATGCACAAAAGCATGACATTTTGAAACCATGTGAGTTACTTAAGGAAATGTAAATTGAGATTCAAAGATAAGAACAGAGCTAAAGTGGCCCAGACTCCTTTCATGGAGTGCTTCAAAATCCCATGAAATCAGAGCACTGCAAAATCATAGCTTGGCATGAATTCACTGTAGCTTTTTCACTAGCTCTAGATTAAAGCCCCAAATTAATTAAAAAGGTATCTACTCTCCTTCTGTGTCCACTCTGGCTTCAGAAGCAGCAGATAGTAAATGACATACATTATGAGAGTGGGAGGGACCAGAACTTCTCTTTCCTGAGGATTACCTCCCACCCCCATGACTACCTTGGGGTCCTACACACGGGGATAAAGTCATTGCCAGATTCCTGAAAGCAGGCACTGCTGATACACAGCAAGGAAGGAAAAGGACCGCCAAATACATCAGATCACACCCACCTTCCTGTGAGGCATTTCTGCTGGAGAAACTGCTCCCCACATGTGCTCTGATCACCACCAGTACATCTTTATGTCCTGGGGAAAACACATTATTTATCTTATCCCACTCTTGTGATATTTATCTCCTCACATTAAAATTTGCACCATTCCAACAGCTTTGTTTATGGTAGGGTGCAGGATAAATATTTTATTTCCTGATGGGTGCTTGGGTTTTCTTTGCCAGCATTAAAATCAGGGCACAGTGACTGGAGATAGGAATCTGGATATTTACCAGTACAAGGAGATGATACACAGATGCTAATGAAAGCTCTGAGGGTAGTTTTCCAGGCTGTTGAATGTAATTTCTCACATCTCCGAATGGTTATAATAGGGAAACACCCTGAAAAGAATTCTCTAATGGCTGTGCATATATAGCAGGGGATCGTTGGAAAGTTAATTAGCCATGAAAAGCAGATCTTTCCTCATTCATTCATTCAGTATGGTGGACTGTGTCAGACTGAACATCCACCCTCTGTGCCTCTCTCTTTCTGCCCACTTTGTCTCCTTGCCTCAAACCCTCACCTCTGCCAAGTTAGCTTTCCTTTAAAAACCAAGATTAAAACTCTTATCTTGCTTTCTCTTAGCAGCTCCCCAAACCTCTCAGACTGAGGTATCTCCTCCTCTCTGTGTGTAACAGCACCACAGGTACACCTCCAGTCTAATAATTAACACATTTTTAATTAATGTTGTGTCTACCTCATTGCATAGTTCACTGGACTACGATTCTTTAAAAGTGGAGAGCATACTTTATTTTTCACTGTATTTACTTCAAACCACCTTTCAAATATGCACTGAATATGGCAAAGATCTCAGCATCTATTAATCAATCTTTTCATTCTTTCTGGCACCTAATACATGTTTGGTTAATGAACAAATGAATCAACAAGGCAGGAGACCTTGGTTGACTCTAAGAAAATCACTTTTTTTTTTTTTTCGTGTATTCTCAGTGAGGGAATTCAGTAAGTATTGTGTTTTGACCTAGAAGGCATTCATGTATTCATTAAATCATTTCACAAGAATTTAATATGTCCCTAATAGCAAGCAGGAAAGAGGGAAGATGCAAGCATCTAATCTCAAACTTCACAGAATCCTAGGGGGAAAACTGGGAGAAGCCAGGACTAAGTACCATAAAAGAATGTTGCAAAATGATTGCTAGAAAATTCAGAGAAAATGTAAAGTAAAGGCAGGATCAAGACACTATAATTTTGCTCCTAACTTCTTAGGACTACCCATTGACTCCAGGAAATGGTTGGCTACAAATTTTTGCAGACTCAAGACTCAGAAATGTGCTGCTATTGATCTTTCTTAATTCCCAATATGAAATCTGGCACCAAGACAATTTTTTGTATGGAGTCAGCCTAGTGCAATGAAATCCCAGTTGTTCAGCCTAGACTGAGGCAAAGGCTCAGAGATCTAGTCCTAACTGCAGCTGGGCTGAGATCTCCGAGCCTCATGCCTGTGTGTACACAGTGTAAAGTGGGGGCAATTCTTTCAGGCTATATCATGCTGCTTTCACCCAACATACTTTAGGTAGGTTCAGTGTTCTTGAACAAAGTTCCTCTGTCTGAAAATGCAGATCTCTGATAATGAAGATCTCTGCTCTAGTCTCCATGAAAAGCCTTACATACTCTGTCAGATTCACTTCATTCCTAGAGACCATTCATTACATATACCACACAGTCCCTTGGCACAAACACTGAGGCTGTTAACTACAAAGGAAGACAGAACTGAGTGACTGACAACACAATCCTAAGAACCATTAACCATTCCAATCTGATTTCCACTTAGAGCAAAGCGTGCGGCAACCTTGCTGTCTATCCTCTGCCCCAAGTTGCAAGCAGCAACGCACCCTACCATTTGCATACGGACAAGCAATTAGCTGAATGATATACTGCAAGCTGAGCAAATCTTGCCATGATAGAAGAACTGGTTTCGTGTTATCTTTTCCTTTGTAGGCCAAAGATTAGAAAACACAAATTCAAGGTACTGAAGTATCTATAGTACAAACTGCTAATGATTTGATGTACCCCCCTCCCCCATGAAAGAAGGAGAACAGTAAGGAAGCTAGAGTAGCTGTCACCTGGAGTAACAGCCAAATTTGGCCTTGGAGTACAGAATGAAGCAGGGCAAACGCTAATAGAGTTTTGCCAAAAGAACACATTGGTTACAGCAAATACCCTTTTCCAACAACACAAGAGAAGACTCTATACATGGACATCATCAGATGGTAAAACACTGAAATCAGCTTGATTATATTCTTCGCAGTCAAAGATGGAGAAGCTCTATACAGTCAGCTAAAACAAGACCAGGAGCTGACTGTGGCTCAGATCATCAACTCCTTATTGCCAAAATCAGACTTAAATTGAGGAAAGTACAGAAAAGCACTAGACCATTCAGGTATGACCTAAATCAAATCCCTAATGATTACACAGTGGAAGTGAGAAATAAATTTAAGGGACTCAATCTGATAGACAGAGTGCCTGATGAACTATGGATGGAGGTTCATGACACTGCACAGGAGACAAGGATCAAGACCATCCCCATGGAAAAGAAATGCGAAAAGGCAAAATGGACGTCTGAGGAGGGCTTACAAATAGCTGTGAAAAGAAGCAAAAACCAAAGGAGCAAAGGAAAGATATACCGATTTGAATGCAGAGTACCAAAGAATAGCAAGGAGAGATAAGAAAGTCTTCCTCAGTGATCAGTGCAAAGAAACAGAGGAAAAGAAAAGAATGGGAAAGACAAGAGGTCTCTTCAAGAAAATCAGAGACACCAAGGGAACATTTCATGCAAAGATGGGCTCAATAAAGGACAGAAATGATATGGACCTAACAGAAGCAGAAGATATTAAGGAGAAGTGGCAAGAATACACAGAAGAACTGTACAAAAAAAGAGCTTTATGACCCAGATGATCACAATGATGTGATCACTCATCTAGAGCCAGACACCCTGGAATGTAAAGTCCAGTGGGCCTTAGGAAGCATCACTATGAACAAAGCTAGTGGAGGTAATGGAATTCCAGTTGAGCTATTTCAAATTCTAAAAGATGATGCTATGAAAGTGCTGCACTCAATATGCCAGCAAATTTGGAAAATTCAGCCATGGCCACAGGTCTGAAAAAGGTCAGTTTTTATTCCAATCCCCAAGAAAGGCAAAACCAAAGAATGCTCAAACTATGACACAGTTGCAGTCATCTCACACACTATATGGAGAAGGAAATGGCAACCTACTCCAGTATTCTTGCCTGGAGAATCCTGTGCACAGAGGAGCCTGGTTGGCTGCTGTCCACAGGGTCACATAGAGTCGGACACGACTGAAGTGACTTAGCAGCAGCAGCACACACTAATGCTCAAAATTCTCCAAGCCAGGCTTCAACAATTCGTGAACTGTGAAATTCCAGGTGTTCAAGCTGGTTTTAGAAAAGGCAGAGGAACCAGGGATCAAATTGCCAACATCCACTGGATCATGGAAAAAGCAAGAGTATTCCAGAAAAACATCTATTTCTGCTTTATTGACTAGGCCAAAGCCTTTGACTGTGTGGATCACAACAAACTGTGGAAAATTCTGAAAGAGATGGGAATACCATCCCACCTGACATGCCTCTTGAGAAATCTGTATGCAGGTCAGGAAGCAACAGTTAGAATTGGACATGGAACAACAGATGGTTCCAAATAGGAAAAGGAGTACATCAAGGCTGTATATTGTCACCCTGCTTATTTAACTTATATGCAGAGTACATCATGAGAAACACTGGGCTGGAAGAAGCACAAGCTGGAATCAAAATTGCCTACAGAAATATCAATAACCTCAGATATGCAGATGACACCACCGTTATAGCAGAAAGAGAAGAACTAAAGAGCCTCTTGATGAAAGCGAAAGAGGAGAGTGAAAAGTTGGCTAAAGCTCAACATTCAGAAAACTAAGATCATGGCATCCGGTCCCATCACTTCATGGCAAATAGATGGGGAAACAATGGAAACAGAGACAGACTTTTATTTTGGGGGGCTCCAAAATCACTGCAGATGGTGATTGCAGCCATGAAATTAAAAGACGGTTACTTCTTGGAAGAAATGTTATGACCAACTTAGACAGCATATTAAAAAGCAGAGACATTACTTTACAAACAAAGGTCCATCTAGTCAAGGCTATGGTTTTTCCAGTAGTCATGTATGTATGTGAGAGTTGGACTACAAAGAAAGCTGAGCACCGAAGAATTGACGCTTTTGAACTGTGGTGTTGGAGAAGACTCTTGAGAGTCCCTTGGACTGCAAGGAGATGCAACTAGTCCATCCTAAAGGAAATCAGTCCTGAATATTCATTGGTAGGACTGATGTGAAGCTCCAATACTGTGGCCACTTGAAGTGAAGAGCTGACTGATTTGAAAAGTCTCTGATGCTGGGAATGATTGAAAGTGAAAGGAGAAGGGGATGACAGAAGATGAGATGGTGTGCCGGCATCACTGATTCAATGGACATGAGTTTGAGTAAACTCCAGGAGTTGGTGATGGACAGGGAGGCCTGGCGTGCTGCAGACCATGCAGTCACAAAGAGTCCGACACCACTGAGCAACTGAGCTGAACTGAACTGAAGGAAGCTAGAGATGGTGCCTTACCACGAAGACCCACCACCTACATGTTTTCTGTAAGAAAAATAAGATAACATGATTCTGAAAAGTGATTGATGAGATGCTAGAATGGGATGACTAGGCTGGGATTTTTGAAGGAGGAGGAGGAGAAGAAAGAGGATTGGGAGGAGAAGGGGAGGGGAAAAGGTAGGAGAGAGAGGAAGAAAAGGAAAGGGGAAGGAAAAGAAGAATCATACTGGATCAAAGCAATACTAAATCAAAAAATGATCTGGTGCTCCTTGCCAGAAATATACTCCCAGATCAAAACGTGCAACCATTGCTGTTATTTTGCTTTGCTTTGGTACCAACTAGGTCCAAAGTGCTCAGAAGACCATTCTTTGAAACAGTCTGAGCAAGTAGAAGAGCAATGTCTGTTGTTTCACTCTCCTCACAGTCCCCTCAGTTGTGGAAGTCCTTATCTTATACCAAGCATAGCTTCCCAGGCCTTGCTGCCTATCACCTGGAGGCTGAAACGTGATCAATGATGTTATACATAGATCTGCTTCTGTCCTCATCACTCAGCAACTTTAAGCATCCTCACCTTTCCTTTGTTACCTTTGTACTTTTCTTATTTTATCCCTATTTCCATGTGTCATTGACTAGTCAATATATTTTTTTGTTTCAGTCACAACATCTTATTAATAACATTCTAAATGACACTTTATGATTTGGTGTAACAATAATCTTCTAATTACAAGTCCTTCTCTTTCTGGTATTAATATTAAAAGTCATGACTAACCTCCCAAATGTTCATCACTTTGATTTCTGTGCAATATTTAACACAAGACATGTTGCAAGTGGATGGAACATGCAGGTGAGAGAATGAATTAATGGTTATATGTGTGGTTTTATTTAGGCTGTGGAATAGAGTTTACAGTCACTCAGTTCATTTCTGGAAAACAAATGCTTGCCACACATGATAAAGAAATAACATCAGGGGCCAACTGTAACTATATATAAAAAACAATTTAATTTAATCCTTACTAATTCACAGGCAGAAGTTCAGAGATAAGTTAATTTGTTCAAAAGCATATTTCAAGCAAATGACTGATCCAGGATTCAAATTCAGTCATTCGCAGTACCAATAGATGTCTGTATAATATGAATTCAGTGGGAAAGAGACAAAGAGAAGAAGGGGGGCAGAAACAATGTCCCATCTATATCCACTACTATACACTCCCCACAAACTCTCCAAGATGACTTGAAATTCCAGGATGAAAGTTTTGATTCCTTTCCATAAAATGTTTTTTCTATAAAAGATTTTTCCATCAAAATACAAATATCAGTAACAAGAGAAAGATTAATTCAGTCATCATCACATTCAGGACAATTACATCTGGCTCTCTGCCTAAGGATGACTTTGATAAGAACCAGAGGGAGCTAGTATCCAATATAAAGAGCCTCAGGCTTAGGGGAGGTGGGAAGCTACTTTGGTGTTTTGGTGCTGGCATTGCGTAATGTATGCTTTCATACTGGCCTTTGGGGAAGTGTGACTAATTTAAGAAAATCTAATCCTAAAAAGAATTAGAAAAGAATAAAGACTGAAACATCTCTGCCCTGCCTCCATGTGTATGTCATCAATAATCCCTGACTGCTAAAGAGATGTTTAAAACATCTGTTTAATGCTGCTTACATGGCCTTCTTCACAATGGCCTATTCTTGGTGCCTTTGTATATAATATATTTCTTAAGAATTATTCACAAGGGGTGTGATCTTTGGCTTCAGATGTGGCTCCTGGTTTATAGAAAAACAATTCAAGAGCGAACAGATCTATGTTAGGACATCTAAAGAAACACACATCCTAGAAGCAAACAAGGTATCAGTCAAAAATTATAGAGAAGGTCCAATGGTTTTTAACAGTTGTTTCATGGGAACAAAGTGAAAGAAGAGAAAGAGGCAGGGAAGTGGGAGTGGGGGTGACAGAGGGAGGCAAGGAGGGAGAGAAATAAAAAGCTTATCTCTAAAACTCCTTCATTGTGCAGATTGGCTTTTTCCTATCCAGAGACTTCTAACTATTCTACCTATATAACCCATGGATCTGGGATGAAACCTACTTCAAGCTCCATATTCCTATTGGCAACTTCTCTATCTCTGTATATGGTCATCAACAGACATTTACTCCCTCAAGCAATAGGGTTCTGTCTCTTTAAAAACTCCATCATCAGAAACTATTTTTCAACATAATTATTGACTGTAAAAGAAATTAGAGAAAAGGTAAACATAACAAATGACCAATAAATGTCAACTATGATGATAGCAATGATTGATAATGATGATCAGAACCATTTTGCTAACAAGCATCTGAAAGACATAATTGATATTATGTGACTTATAATTTCCATATACGTGTGTATCTTTTTGCCTAATTCATTTTGAAGTCAGTGCACAATTTTGTTTGTGTACCACACACACAGTCTATGGCTTTGATACTTCCAATTAAATATTACACGAGACTTAAAGTTGATCATTTCTTTTAACTTTCTTTTTGTCCTTTCTACCCTTCTACCACCAACAGAAAAAAGTAAAATTGACTCTAAAGAATCAGTATTCCCCAAATCTCATAACTCAACCAAGACTCTTTCCACTGCAAACCGGAGGCCTCCCAATATGACAGTGCTCTCATGCTGAGGAAGCTCACGTTTACCTATGAGGATCTTGATCAGAATGTTTTTCTCCTTCCTAGGAGAGTTAGCGGAAACCACATTGTTAGGGCAGGTCAACGACTCAGAAAACTATATCACTACCAAGACTTGGCTTAAGTCAGACTGTTCACTTAAGTACCTGGGAGTGGTTGTGGGGAACTGGCTGTACTCTTTTTTTAAAAAAAAGTGGAATATTTTATGAGTTCTACTGTGTTTGCTGTTTATTGCTTATGTGTTTCACTATGTTGTTTGTTTATTGCTTTTTTTAAAAAGCAATCTAATGTGTTTCATTGTGTTGTTCATTCCTCTTTAAAAAAAAACCATATGCAAAATCAATTAGACAAATACATCAAACAAAACAACTCTCAGTTTTCTCTGTATCTGCAGATCCTAGTATAGCATACCTGCTAGACATCCAATACCTGATGCTTAACCATCAATTAATGAGCTTGTGGCCCTAAAGAACCTCATTTGCTAATGATATCAGGTGTTTAGGAGAAAAAAAGGAAATAGTATCTTTATGGCAAGCACTGTTAAAAGATGAACTGAGGCATGTTAAAATTTTGTTTATTTCAGCAAAAATTAATGGGACCTGTGCAGTGCCAGACTGGAAGTGGTTATCAGACCTCCAGGACCTCCAGAGACGCTCCAGAAGAGATTTTTACAGAGAAGAGACAGGACCAAATAAGGAAATTATTTACTCAGTCAGTTTAGTTGTTTGTGATCAGTTGTCCTGAGGTTTCAATTTTGTAACCTTGAGGCATCTTCATGGTTAGAATTTGGTTTGCTTACATAGGTACCACTTCAGTCTGTTGGCCTCTTTAATTAATTTAATAGTATGGACTCTGGATTTATGAGCAAATAAGGGGGAGTTTGTTTAAAACAGAATCTATGTTCATGTTCCTATATGGCTCCTATAAGTCAGTACAGGGACATTGTTGAGTTAATTAGACTATGAGCAACAGAATCCTAAAAGGATGACAAATACCTTCTGACTAGTTAGTTCAGTCACTCAGTCCAACTCTTTGCAACCCCATGGACTGCAGCATCCCTGTCCATCACCAACTCCTGGAGCTTGCTCAGACTCATATCCATTGAGTCAGTGATACCATCCAACCATCTCATCTTCTGTCATTCCCTTCTATTCCTGCCTTCAATCTTTCCCAGCATCAGGGTATTTTCCAATGAGCCCATCAGGTAGCCAAAGTATTGGAGTTGCACCTTCAGCATCAGTCCTTTCAATGAACTCATTTCCTTTAGGATGGACTGGTTGGATCTCCTTGCAGTTCAAGGGACTCTCAAGAGTCTTCCCCAACACCACAGCTCAAAAACATCAATCCTTCAGTGCTCAAATTTCTTTATAGTCCAACTCTCACATCCATACATGACTGCTGGAAAAACCATGGCTTTGACTAGACAGACCTTTGTTGGCAAAGTAATTTCTCTGCATTTTAATATGCTGTCTAAGTTGGTCATATCTTTTCTTCCAAGGAGCAAACATCTTTTAATTGCATGGCTGCAGTCACAATCTGCAGCGATTTTGGAGCCCCAAAAATAAAGTCTGACACTGTTTCCACTGTTTCCTCATCTATTTGCCATAAAGGGACCAGATGCCATGATCTTAGTTTTCTGAATGTTGAGTTTTAAGCCAACTTTTTCACTCTCTTCTTTCCCTTTCATCAAGTGGCTCTTTATCTCCTCTTCCCTTTCTGTCATAAGGGTGGAGTCATCTGCATATCTGAGGTTAATGATATTTCTCCTGGCAATCTTGATTCCAGCTTGTTTTTCATCCAGCCCAGTGTTTCTCATGATGTACTCTGCATATAAGTTAAATAAGCAAGATGACAATAGACAGCCTTGACGTTCTCCTTTCCTGATTTGGAACCAGTCTGTTGTTCCATGTCTGGTTCTAACTGTTGCTTCTACCTGCATACAGATTTCTCAGGAAGCAGGTAATGTGGTCTGGTATTCCCATCTCTTTCAGAATTTTCCACAGTTTATCGTGATCCACACAGTCAAAGGCTTTGGCATAGTCAATAAAGCAGAAGTAGATATTTTTCTGGAATCTTCTTGCCTTTTCGGTGATCCAGCGGATGTTGGTAATTTGATCTCTTCTTCTAAAGAGATGCCTTTTCTAAATCCAGCTTGGACATCTGGAAGTTAATGTACTGTTGAAGTCTGGCTTGGAGAATTTTGAACATTACTTTGCCAGTGTGTGTAAGATGAATTCAAGGGTGTTGTAGTTTGAACATTCTTTGGCATTGCCTTTCTTTGGGATTGGAATGAAAACTGACCTTTTCCAGTCCGGTGGCCACTGCTGAGCTTTCCCAATTTTCTGGCTTATTGAGTGCAGCACTTTCTCAGCATCACGTTTCAGGATCTCAAAGAACTCAACTGGAATTCCATCACCTCCATTAGCTTTTTCATAGTGATGCTTTCTAAGACCCACTTGACTTTGTATTCCAGGATACCTTGCTCTAGGTGAATGATCACACCATCTTGATTATCTGGGTCACGAAGACCTTTTTTGTATATTTCTGTGTATTCTTGCCACCTCTTCTTAATATCTTCTGCTTCTGTTAGGTCTATACCATTTCTGTCCTTTATTGTGCCCATCTTTGCATGAAATGTTCCCTTGGTATCTCTCATTTTCTTGAAGAGATCTTTAGTCTTTCCCCTTCTATTGTTTTCCTCTATTTCTTTGCATTGATCACTGAGGAAGGCTTTCTTATCTCTCTGTGCTATTCTTTGGAACTCTGTACTCAGATGGGTATATCTTTCCTTTTCTCCTTTACCTTTAGCTTTTCTTCTTTTCTCAGCTATTTGTAAGGCCTCCTCAGACAACCATTTTGCTTTTTTGCATTTCTTTTTCTTGGGGATGGTTTTGATCCCTGCCTCTTGTACAAATGTCATGAACCTCCGTCCATAGTTCTTCAGGCACTCTGTCTATGAGATCTAATTCCTTGAATTTACTTGTCACTTCCACTGCTGTCTATGCATAATAAACATGGAAAATCCACCCAGTAGAGGGGGCTGTAGGCCTAAGAGTTCTACCTGCCATGATATGCAAGTAAAGCAGATTTTAAAATTCTACTAATCTTTATATCCTTTGAGATATTTGCTATGGCAAGAGATATATCAAATACATCTATATATCCAACGTATCTTTTTATCTACTCTTCTACTCCATACTTTTATAATAATCATCATAAGACAGAAATTGGATTCTGAGTCAGGGCATGAGTATGGAGACTAAGCAAAGGTAAGTTTGCATTTAATTCTAGGAATCGATATGGGGAAGAAGTGAAGGAAGAAGCTTGGAAAAGTTTGAAGTTTTCCAGCAAGCTCATAAATCATTACAGTGAGTCAATTTTCTTGTTCGGTGTGAGGGTGTTAGCGAGCTCATACTGTGCTTAAAAAGTGTTGCCTTATTGTGCAGTGTGGTCTCCAGAGTGGGGGTGGAGCTGAGGGGACTTGATGGGGGGCCTGGGGGTTGGTCTGCATAACTATTTTCAGAAACTTTGCACCGCTAAGTGCTGCTCCGGTTGTTTTGCACATGACCCAAAGAGCCTCTGGGGAACCAGTAGAGTTCATAATGAAGTACCCAGGACACAAGGACAAAGACTCCACATAAATAAGGGGACAAAGAAACTTACTCAGAAAAATGATTGGCAAGATGCTCGAAGTTAGTTCTGAAGGCTGACTTTTAGTAGGACATATCATTTTGGCTATAACAGTTATCTGTCTTCTGACCCCCACATCATGTATTGATTAATCTCAGTTCACTAAGGATATGGAAAAAGGCAACACTAAGACTAAATCATAGGAAAGTCACCAATAGTTATAGCAATGATGGGGAGACGTCCCTTTTTCTCCTAGCTGCAGGCAATGAAACCTCAAATCCAACATGACTAGGATATGGAGGCTGGAGATATGGCACAGCTAATGGGAGAGGCTCTTGAGCTGCGTTAATGGGTAAGGCCAGGAGGTGTCCCAATGGAGGCCAGTCAACCAGCCCTGACTGGACCATTCGGATGGCTCCCAAAGAGATTGTATAAGGGCCCTGCAGTCTTGTACTGCAGGAGAGGATTTTAAGACCTGGTAGTTCCATGGGCGGTAGCTCAGAGCCAAACAGATTCGAATCACACTTGGTAATATTATTCTTGCTTTTTTAATAAAAATTATCCCCAGGTTACATCTAACTAAAATAAAACATCCCAACATGATAAATTGATTTGCTGCAGGTTCCTGGGTTACCTTTGCCAGTGAAGACATATTACTAGTTTACTTTGTAAACCTGCCACAGGGGAAGTGGCCATTTCAAAACATGTTCAGTGGGTTGGTCTTAATAGAAGAGCAAAATACATGAGATTTGCAATGACCTTCTCATTTGCCTTTAAGCATTTTCTTGAATTGACCAGCTAACGAAATAGCTGAAACTTACTGTATTATTCAGTATGACTGCTTTCACTGAGTAGGATATCCACCTTCTTGCTCCCTGCCCCCACAGTAACAACATTTCATTACACTCTTAAACAGCCAACATTTGGCAATATAAATCTATTTTAACTTAAACCTTCGATCCCTTAAATATGTGCAGTATAATAGGTTCATCCAACGGATGAAATAATTTTAGAGCTAATACAGACTTTAGAAAATATGCAGTTACTACAACCATTTCATAGGTTGAAAACAGGGTTACAGATATTACTTAACTTTTCTAACAAGATTCAGCAGAGCCAGAAGCACATTTTAATTTCTGAACTTCAGTGTTCTATTTTTTA
>SJYQ01105292.1:16584-49485 GCA_006410935.1 Redunca redunca | reverse complement strand
GGCAAATTCATACGGTTAAAAAAAGGAAGTATAGCAACATCAATATCCAACCAAACAAAATTTTAGGTATATGTGTTAAATGGAACAGAGAGATTATTCTATTTGATGAAAATTAAATTTGTCATAATGATGCAAAAATGAGTGTTTAATGGACCTATCAGTGTGGATTTAAAATATATAAAACAAACAGTGGTAGAAATGTAAGAAGAAATAAATCCAAAATTATACTTGTTTTAAAATATCTCTCAGGGGAAAATGGGATTCTAGGGTGGAGAAAGTACGTTTTACTTTCAAATGAATTTACAGGTTATAATGAACCATCCTCATTTAAAAAAATATAAAAATCTAATATTAGAAATAAAGTTTCTTCTTGATCACCTATTCCAATCCCAGTCTTTTCTCAGTTACTCTGTGAATTTAGTATTATCCTTCTAAATGTTATATTTTTTAATCACATTCATCCAATAAATGGATCTATAAAAAATACACAATTTTGTCTCATTTGCTTTATTTGAGTTTGGCTAAATTTATGTAAATGAAATGTTTACATATTAATATACATACTTCTTTTGTTGTTGTTGTTGTTGAACTCTTGGAGTGAAAGATCTCTCACTTGGAGATCTTTCCACGTCAGGATATAAACCTACCTCATTTTATTTAACTGTTCCTTACCCCAAAACGGGACTTCCCAGGTGGCACTAGTGGTAAAGAATCTGTCTGCCAATGCAGGAGACACAACAGACACAGTCCCTGGAATAGGAAGCGGCAACCTACTCTGGTATCCTTGCCTGGAAAACCCCATGGACATAGCAGCCTGGCGGGCTACAGTCTGTGGGGCTGCAAAGAGTCAAACACAACTGAACACATGCACACACATAGCCCAATACACTACTGTTTATCTTACTATTTCCCCATTGATGAAAGTGAAAGTGTTAGTTGCTTAGTCATGGCCAACTCTTTGGGAACCCCTGGACTGTAGCCCACCAGGCTCCTCTGTCCATGGAATTCTCCAGGCA
Organism: Redunca redunca; assembly: GCA_006410935.1. Classification (NCBI taxonomy): domain Eukaryota; kingdom Metazoa; phylum Chordata; class Mammalia; order Artiodactyla; family Bovidae; genus Redunca; species Redunca redunca. Next base: position 48,469 of record SJYQ01105292.1, on the reverse strand, counting down.
AGAATACTGGAATGGGTAGCCATTCCCTTCTCCAGAGGACTTTCCAGACCCAGGTATCAATCCTGGGTCTCCCACATTGTAGGCAGATTCCTTAGCATCTGAGCCACCAGGGAAACCCTACACTGTTTCTAAATTTTAGGCCACCGTGAGTAACTTTATGCTCACATACACATGATTTATTTCATCTGTTGGATACACAGATACCTGGAAGCAAGATTATTAGAGTGAGGAGCATGTTCATTTAAAATATTAATGAATTATGACAAATCCCTCTCCAAAGTGTCTTATATATTTACCAGTACAGCACAAGAGTTCCTGTTTCCCCAGAGGTTTATTAACACTCCATATTAAATAAGTTTTGCCAAATAATGAGTAACATCTTACCTTATTGTTGGTATTATTTGCACTTCTCTTACTGGGAAATGAATCATCTTTCACGTTTATTGTCCTTTTGTATTTGCCCTTTTGTGAAATGCCTTATTGGATATTAGATTTTTTTATTTTCAAATTCTGTTTCACTGATTTTTATCCTGTTGAATTATAGGATTATTTATATATTTGGTACATTTGTACATTACTTTTATGGCAAATATTTTTGCAAATACGGCACTTGGTTTTTAACTTTGTAATGATACATGGATGTTCTCTCTTTCAAAATATACAGTTTGTATTTTGCACATTTTTATTCATGTATTAAAAGTGTTTTTAAACGGTCATTGCAAAAACTGAAAACCTGATGACAAGGGAATAGATGAAGGAAGATTTATTCACTCCTTCTAAAGAGATGAAGAGAAACTTTTCAAGGAAGATAATGCTGGAGTTATCCAGGTTTCCAAAATGAGATGGACAGGTGACAAGAGTCTAAGAGCAGTGTTGGGTAGAGCAAAATCTCTATTCAGACACCAGCGTAGATTGACTACTCAGGACATGTAAGGATATGGAGGCCAGATGCCTGGCCTCCCTCTAATACCATTTTTCTCCATATCCTTACATGTCCTGAGTAGTCAATCTACGCTGGCGTCCTGAATAGAGATTTTGCTCTACCCAACACTGCTCAGCATTTAGACTCTTTTCAGTATCCAGAAGTAGCAACTGGGCTTCCCAGGTAGCTCAGCAGTGAAGAATCTGCTTGCCAATACAGGAGACGTGGGTTTGATCCCTGGGTTAAGAAGATCCCCTAGAGGAGGAAATGGCACCCCACTTCAGTATTCATGTCTGGGGAAAATCCCAAGGATGGGGACTATAGTCCATGGGATCTCAAACAGTCAGACACGACTGAGGGAGCACGTACCCAAGTTTGACAATGTCACTTCAGGAGTAGAGCCTGCCTGGTAATTACAAGGTAAACACTGGCCTCCAAGTAGAACTTTGCTTCTTCAAGGAAAGAAGACCAATTAACAAAATGTTTTGTGGAATGAATGGAATGGGAACTCACACTCATCAGTGTAGACCAAACCTGTGGCAGTTTAGGTCTAAGTTACATTCACACTACTTGACTCTTTGGCCTTTTCTACCACCAGTCTTATACTTATCTGGTTTTATATTGCCTGAATGAGAAGCCTCAGATTCAAATTTCAATCTGGATACTAATTAGTTGTAAACTTCAGGCAAGTTACGTACTCTCTTGAGATCAATTTCCTCATCTGTGAGATGAATGCCTAAGTGACTTAGTCCTAAATTTTCCTCCTACTGTAATTTTATGTTTCAAATGTTTTGAATGTTGAATACAAGCCATAAAGAACACTTTGCATTTAATAAACAATATAAAAACCGAAGGCATTGTTAGTTTTTGAGCACCCAACTTTCTTGATACTTACTGAACAAGAAGAGAATGTATAGAAGTGTTTATTAATGTGCCTGATTTGCTATCAAAGCTGAGAGGCAGAATAGTTTTTCAAAGACAACATAGAGATGACCAGCAGGCACATGAAAAGATGATTAACATCACTAACTATCAGAGAAATGCAAATCAAAATTGCAATGAGATACCACCTCATATCCATCTGAATGGTTAATCTCAAAAAATCTACAAACAGCAAATGTTGGCAGGGATGTGAAGAAAAGGGAATACTAGCAGGGACAGTGGAGCCTGATGGGCTGCCATCTATGGGGTCGCATAGAGTCAAACACGACTGAAGTGACTTAGCAGCAGCAGCACACTATTGTTAGGAATGTAAATTGATTCAGCCACTATGGAAAACAGTATGGAGGTTCCTCAAAAAACTAAAAATAGAACCACCATAAGATCCAACAGTTCCTCTCCTGGGTATATATCTGAAGAAAACAAAAATACTAATAAAAAGATACATGAACCCCAATGTTCATAGCAGCGTTTTTTTTTATGACAGCTAGGGAATGGAAGTAACTGAAGAGCCTGTCAAAAAACAAATGGATAAAGATACACACACATACACACACACCCAGAATACTACACAGCCACAAGATAAAGAATAAAATTAGCAATTTGCAACAACATGGATGGACTAGCAGGGTATTATGCTTAGTGAAATAAGTCTTTGCAACCCCAAGAACAGTAGCCCTCCAGGCTCCTCTATCCATGGCAAGAATACTGGAGTGGCTTGTCATTCTTTTCTCCTGGAGATCTTCCCAACCCAGGGACTGAACATGGGTTTCCTGCATTGCAGGCAGGTTCTTTACGATCTGAGACATCAGGGAAGCACAAGTCAGAAAGAAAAACAAGTACTGTAAGTTATCAATTGTGAAATCTAAAAAATAAAACAATTGAATGAGCATAACAAAATAGACACATTGATTTAAAGAACAAACTAGTAGTTGCCAGTGGGGAGAGACAAGGGTGGATGGGCAAGATAGGAGTAGGAGATTAAGACGTTCAAGATAAATAAGCTACTAGGATATATTGTTGGAGTAGGAAATGGCAACCCACTCCGGGATTCTTGCCCAAGAATTCCATGGACAGAGGAGCCTGGTGGGATGCAGTCCATGGGGTCGCAAAGAGTCGGACACGACTGAACGACTGAGCACAGGATATACTGTGCTTCCCCGGTGGCTCACACAGTAAAGAATCTGCCTGCAATGCAGGAGACTTGGATTTGGTCCCTGAGTCGGGAAGATCCCCTGGAGAAGGGAATGCCAATCTACATCAGTATTCTTGCCTGGAGAATTCCACAGACAGAGGAGCTGGGTGAGCTATAGTCCATGAGGTCGTAAACAGTTGGACACGACTCAACAACTAACACACGCATGCATATATCCTAGGGTATATTGTATAGCACAGGGAACATAGCCAATATTTTATAATAACTTTAAATGGAGTAAAATCTGTAATCACTATATTGTATTCCTGAAACTAATATAATATTGTAAATCAACTCCACTTCAATAAAATAAATTTCTGTAGGGAAAAAAGAGAAAATAAAAGAAAATAAAGAAATAATTTTAAAATCATTTTGCCAGTGAAATTGAGAGAAAAAAATCTGAAGTGATTAAAACTACAGATCAACCAATGAAAGTCAAAAAGGGGAACATGCAACACCTCTTTTTAATGCCTCCAAATAATCTCAAAGGGGGAAGAAAGATAATTGTGACAAGAGGGCCCAAGAGAAGGTAGCACAGATAGCAGAATCAGGCTTGCCAAGGAGAATGGAAGCCACCTCTTCCTCTAAAAAGAAGTAAGGACAAGAAAGCTGATGTGGAAACAGAGGCAGGGAGGGGAACAGGGAAACAGGCAGGTGATAAGTGGTGAGGCTCACATGCAGGGTCCCAGATTCAGCACATACCAAAATAGGATACCCAGTCATACATGAACTTCAGATAAGCAACAGATAATTTTTAGTGAAAGTATGTCCTGAACAATAAAAAGTCCCTCCCTCAAGTTATTGTTTAACTGAAATTCAAATGTAGCAGGACATCCAGTATTCTATTAGACAATTCTGTTCAGTTCAGTCACTCAGTCGTGTCCGACTCCTTGCAACACCATGGCCTGCAGCATGCCAGGCCTCCCTGTCCATCACCAACTCCCAGAGTTTACTCAAACTCATGTCCATTGAGTCGGTGATGCCACCCAACCATCTCATCCTCTGTCATCCCCTTCTCCTCCTGCCTTCAATCTTTGCCACTATCAGGGTCCTTTCCAGTGAGTCAGTTCTTCGCATCAGGTGGCCAAAGTATTGGAGTTTCAGCTTCAACATCAGTCCTTCCAATGAACATTCAGGACTGATTTCCTTTAGGATGAACTGGTTGCATCTCCTTTCAGTCCAAGGGACTCTCAAGAGTCTTCTCCAACACCACAGTTCAAAAGCATCAATTCTTTGGTGCTCAGCATTCTTTACAGTCCAACTCTCACATCCATATATGACTACTGGATCTGATCTTAAGGGTGATCTAAGAGCAAGACAAGTGATGAAAACTTGGAGCTCTAGTTCAAGATGGAAAAATATCCAGCTGTCAACTATACATCTCTTAAACGACCCACAGGCTCTTCTTAATAAATCAGAAACTGAACTCCTGAGTTACCCAGGCAAGAAATCTTGCCCTGATGGGTTCTTCTACCTGCTGCCAAAATCTAGTTCATGAGCAAGTGGGTACAGAGCTATTTCCTCAAGATATGTCTCAAGCTCCTTACACGTCTCTCCATCGCCACTTCCACCACTGCTCTTCAGGACACCTAGATCTCCGGTCTGCAGGTACTATGCTCAGTCGTGTCCGACCCTTTGCAACCCCATGGACTGTAGCCCCCCAGGCTCCTCTGATCGTGGAATAATTCTCCAGACAATACTGGAATGGGTTGCCATTTCCTATTCCAGAGGATCTTCCTGACCCCGGGATCAAACCCACATCTTGCATGTCTGCTACACTGGCAGGTGGACTCTTAACCACTCTACCACCCAACTTCTGGCCTGGGTTAATCCAATTGACTAGAATGGACACGTACCCTCTTCAACCTTTTCCTCATTATGAGTGAATCATTGTATTTCCCTGCATGTAAACCCCTTCAGTTTCTGCATATAAACCCTTGGTTGCACCCCCCTCAGTTTCATACAGAATCAGACTCCTTACTATGGCCCACGAGGCTGAGTGTGACCCAGCACCTGCACACTTCCCCCCTCTGCCCTCATGCTACTTCTCCACTCAGCTCACTTGAGTTCACGAATATGTTGGTCTTACCTTGTTGGTGCATCTGCATTCATGGCTATTCTTGGTTTTATTTTAGGTTTTACCTAAATATGACCTCTGTAGAGATACCTTTCATGCTGACCTTCTCCAAAGTGGGTCAAGCAAGCAGAGCACTGATTTGACTTCCTCCAATGAGACCAACCTTGAGAAATGATACGAGTGACTTTGAAGGGCATTTCTGAGTCCCAGGTAGATGGATCAAAAAAGGACCATCTGGTCTGTAGTCTTTCTTATCTTATATTTCCTATAGAGTTTCTATTCTAACCAAACTAGTTTACCTACTTTGCCAGATCATTACATGTACAAGTATTTGCACATATCCTTCCCCTATTAAACTGCCTTCTCATTGTGCCATTTTCTTTCAAGTTCAACTTCAGTTCTACTTCTTTTATTAAATTCTAGAGCATCCCTCTGGCCTTCCTAACCTCCACCTCCACTGTGCTGTGTTGTGAGGCAGAGAATGCTGACATATACCACCTGTACCACTGACAAGCTTAGTGACTTAACTTCTCAGAGCTTCAGATTCCACATCAATGAAAAATGGCTTAAGTGATGACGCTTACAATTTGGCACAGAGGAAAACAAGATATAATAGCATAGTTCCTAGAACACAGCAGACAAGTTACATTTGTTTCCATTTTCCTTTCCCTTTCTCTTGTTTGATTCTTAGAATACACCACCACAGAATCTGACAATTCATATATATTGATAACAGCAAACTGTTAAGGCAGTAAATTAACAGAGTCCCAGGACCAGCAAGAAATTTGAAAATCATCAGTTCCCTGAGTAGCATCTCCATAGGTCTTTCCAGCCCAGGGCACTTATTTTTTTCTTAAATGCTTTCAGGATGATGATGCTATGAACTCAGCCCTAAGACTCTCCAGAAAGCACTGTTCAGCTGAGACTTATTCATATCTCATCATGGAGACACTTGGAAGAAGAATATTCCTGCACCTTTATTCCCTAAACACCCATCTGCTGCATGTGAAGCATCAGAATTTGTTGGCAATGTTGAAGATTTTGATGAACTGGAAAAACTTTGTTCCAGATGTTTACTCTTTAAGACAGATATCTCTAGGGTAATGAATTAATATCAGTTGATATCCATCCTTGCTTCTAAACTATATTTGCTTTAATCTAGAATGAAAGACTTCAGTTTCCCAAAGTGCTTCACTTTTAATGTCTAAAAATTATTTTCAATTTTTTAACTTGAAAAAAACTGCTACCCTGTTTTTCTCTCTTAGCAAGAAAAGATTCTCAATGAAGAGGAAGAAAAAGGCCTTTTTGTTTTTCTTTTCCAGAAGTATCCAAATTTTGGAAATGAAAAAGAGCAAGCATTTTAATTCTTAAGAGATGAGAGTAGATAAAAAAGTATTACTATGACATGACTATAAGACACAGCACTGCAGTTTAACAGGTGTAAACTATTCACTTCTCATCATTGTCTTATGTAATCGCAAAATGAAATCTGGTCAGAGAATTTACAATCCTACCTGAATGCATCCTCCAGTTTCATTGGAAGTCTTTGGAACTATCTAGCATCTTCTTTTTCCCATCTTCCTAATGGTCCCTTTCTGGTACAAGATCCAGAGCCTTCTCCTTGAAAATCAGATTCTTTCTGACGCCAGCTGTATAATAAACAGATTGGAGATTTCAACATTCTTTCCCTTCACCCTCTCTATCCTTCCAAGCAAAGATTTTTTTCATCAGCTGGAAGGTGGGAGAATTGGAATCATCCTTCAGGTTCTGTTTGGCAAGTAACGTGACTCTGAATGGATCTAGATTAGTAAACTTAAAAGAGGAAACCCTATTTTGCAAGGGGATTTGGTTCTAATCAGTTTATTCATTTCTGCAGAAAATTATTTAAGTGGAAGGAAGGGGGTGACTTGATCAGCTAGACTGGGGCACTCTCACAGCCTATCAAAGAGTTTATTTGTATTTATTTTACATTTATGTTCAGCAGGGGAACCTCTTGAGGAAAGTACACTATGCATACATGTTAAACACCAGTCACATCAGTTTCCATGTTCTATCTCCTCACAAAACATGATTGGAACACAATAAAAATGAAAATAGGAAATGCATTAAAATAAAATGTTATTAGTTAAAGCAGTTATAGAAACTTCTTATACATAATTATAAAGCCCTGGCTCTCATGATGACAGCAGACAGGATGTTTCAGGAAACTTCTCCCATGGAGACCAGATAGGCCACAGGCATTATAAAATCCCTCTGTTCATTTAAAGTAAATTTATTTCAGCTGCTGAGAAGAGCTAAACTATCATCACCCCACACGTCTTCTTTGACAGACTTAGAGGGGAGAGAAAACAAGAGCCAACAGAGAAGTTGGGCCCGCAATTTAGGATTAGCGTTCACCAACACAAATGCAGGAGAGAGTGATTTTCTAGTTTTTATCACCTGTATGACATAATCATGAAAAAAGAATAATGATTCAGTTTATACATTTTTAGCTATTTCTTCAGAAAACTGTTTGTGACGTGACCTTGGGCAAGCTGTTGATCCTTAGTAAGTTCACTCCTACCCCCATAATATAGAAGTAGGGTGGAGTCTGCAGGGAGGTATGCTCTTTAAAGTCAGATGGACCTAAGTTTGTAACCCCAACTCCATCAATTAATAACTCAGTACCTTTATGCAATTTACCTAACTTCTCTGGCACTTTTTTGTTTATACAGTTTATTGGTGAGTAGGATGATAATAGGTGTCTAATGAATATTAATGAGGCAACATGTACAGCAACAGATTGAGTAGCTATTATCACAGCATTTACTATGCATCATGTACACACAGAAACACTGGTAGAGGATTATTGGAAGATAAATTCAAAGAAGTTCAGTTCAGTTGCTCAGTCGTGTCCGACTCTTTGCGACGCCATGAATCGCAGCACGCCAGGCCTCCCTGTCCATCACCAACTCCCAGAGTTCACTCAGACTCACATCCATCGAGTCAGTGATGCCATCCAGCCATCTCATCCTCTGTCGTCCCCCTCTCCTCCTGCCCCCAATCCCTCCCAGCATCAGAGTCTTTTCCAATGAGTCAACTCTTCACATGAGGTGGCCAAAGTACTGGAGCTTCAGCTTTAGCATCATTCCTTCCAAAGAAATCCCAGGAGTGATACCCTTCAGAATGGACTGGTTGGATCCCCTTGCAGTCCAAGGGACTCTCAAGAATCTTCTCCAACACCACAGTTCAAAAGCATCAATTCTTCAGTGCTCAGTCTTCTTCACAGTCCAATTCTCACATCCATACATGACCACAGAAAAACCATAGCCTTGACTAGATGGACCTTAGTTGGCAAAGTAACGTCTCTGCTTTTGAATATGCTATCTAGGTTGGTCATAACTTTTCTTCCAAGGANCCTTGATGTACTCCTTTTCCTATTTGGAACCAGTCTGTTGTTCCATGTCCAGTTCTAACTGTTGCTTCCTGACCTGCATACAGATTTCTCAAGAGGCAGGTCAGGTGGTCTGGTATTCCCATCTCTTTCAACTATCTGTATTTGCATATAGGGCACTACTAAAAGACAAACACAGGACAGAACTTTTAAATTACAAATGCATGATATTAAATCTTGGCCCTTAGATTTCTATGAAAAGAAAACAAGTCTGATCCATGCAACAAATTCAGAGACAAATACTATTAGCATTGTATATATGGTATCTAGCAAATAACAAAGTTGGATCACTGGATTGCAGCAGTCAAGCAAGACTTCATGAAAAAGATGATACCTGGGGGAGGGGAGGATTGAAAGAAACCAAGAAGGTTTAGAAAGCTGTTTCAGATAGAATGAAGACCGTAGATGAAGACCTTGCATCAAGAAGAAAACAGTGGCACATCTGGGGTTCACGGAAGAAGTCACTAAGGCTGTTAGTAGAGACTTCATCTAGGTATTAGCAGGACGTCAGGCAGCTGGGGTTGTATTTGAAGCCACATAAATTTCAGAGCCACAAAGTCTCTAAAATGGGGGAGGAGGGAGGTAAGAAAGTAGAGTCTGGTGTCAGAATAGGTAAACCTCATTTATTGTCTCAATGTGGTGAAGATTCTAGTAAAAGCCACCTAAGATGGTGGTTAGAGTAGGGAAGACGCTGGAAAGGGGTGAGAGGGAGGGCTGACAGGGCCAGGTTTGCTGATCTGTCCTCGAATTATTCCGTTTCACTTCCAAAGGGGCACATCCACCAGGCATCCACTGGCAAACCATCCTCCACCATACTTGCATGGGTTCAAAGATTAGCTTAAATTATTGAACAGGCAAGCTAAATCTCTTCTTGCATCACTAACGAGGGCCACTGCTTCTTTTCTATTTTCTCCTGTACAAAGATTTACCCTTTCCTTTGCTTGATACCATTACATTTGTTCTCTTCCTGGAGAGCTGGAGAAAATTCGCTTTTCACAAGCCCAGAAGAGCGAATCCGTGAAACTGCCCCTAGAGTGAATGTGTTACCCAACTAACAAGCCCTTTTACTCACCACCTCCCAGGCGAGCAAAGATCCTTCCAACGGCGGTAAAAGAGAGGAAGCGCCAGGGGCAAAGACTCAGCTGTGGGTTGGCCCTGCACTCAGTCTCTGTTTGCGAGGTCTGACAGTTTACTTTGCGCCATGATTGGGTGGAGCTGTGCAGAGCAGTGTAAGGTGGCTCCTGAGACTTGAGGCGTCATTAGAAAGAATGCAAGGAAGAATCGAGGCTGGCTGTTATTGTTATTATCACCGGCGCTCCTGCAGGAAAGAGGCCCTCGGAGACAGCCCAACTGTGCGGATGGAGCCAGCTGGAAAGAAACACGAACGCTTAGAAACAGAAGACGTAGCAGAGAAAAACCTTGGAGACTTAGCAGGGTCCTGAGATGGTCTTCTCGCCTAAGGCAGAGGTTCTCAAAGTGAGACCACAGGGTCAGCATTTGCAGCTTCACCAGGAAACTCATTAGAAATGTAAATTCCTCCCCCAACTCCAGATCGACTAAATCAGAAAATCTGGAGGTGAAGCCTAGCAATCAGTTTTAACCAGCCCTCCAGGTGACTCTGATGCAAAAGAAAGCTGGAGAACTTGCCTTAGGGAATAAACTCAGCCCCCGGAGAGCTTTTCCTCTCTCTGTGAAAAATCGAAGATTTAACCCAGCAAGTGAACTACATACAGAGTTAAAATCAGAATTCAAGGCTCCTGCTTCCTGTCCAGTGATTTTTTGATGAGTCTAATCCAACACCAAGTGAAGGCTGTCCATAAGAAAAATTAGAGGAATCATTCTTAAGCATCCCATCTGTTATGGAATTGCTCCTGAAATCCCACTGAGTCTTAAAATACAGAGATTTCATTTCATTTTAGGCATTGTGTTCTATAATAGTAGGCACTTAGGAATGATGCAGTCTATTATACATTTTTGGAGACAATCATCTAATTGATTTTTATTTTTTGTCTCATCAAAGCAAATGATACAATTTTCTAGAATTAGTAATTAGATGTTCAGAACAAGCCTGGTCACATATACTGGCTTGCTATCAAATGGCCGTTTCCAGTTTTGACCCTGCTGTGGATTAACAGTCACTCAGTCAGCATTAGTTTATTAAAAGCCTTCCATCTGCATAGAAATGTGCCGGGCTTAGTATTATACATAACCGAACACAAGACCTCTGTCTTCCAAGAAATTTGGATTTATTTAGGGGAAAACGTCAAAAGATATTCCAAACTATATCCAAAGATAAATGATATGGTCTAGACTGGAAATCCAACAAGAGGTCCCTAGAAGTCCTTATTTTCACTTGGTTCTAATTGGAGAACTAGACTGTAAGTTCTCGTTTTTCTATGATACAAACATTGCCTTCTGAAATGATTCCTCCAATGCTCCATTATGTTATTCATGCATTTTCTCACTTGCTTCTACCTACGAGTCTTGATTCAAGTCTATCATTTATTGCAATTACATTTCAGAAAACAAAAGAGCAGCTCTCATCCTAAAAAAAAAAAAAAAAAAAAATTAAGGATGGGGGTTTGAGAGTGGTATATGCTGGTAACTGCATGAAGCAACTGATGCTCATCTATAATAGGAAATGGAACAAGATGTGTTTTCCCCAGTCCTCTGGGGAAATCATTCAAATATACCACTTATCAAACTCCAATAATGTTCCTGCTTCTGCCTGTTTGCTTTGATGAAGCTGATAATAACAGAAATCTACATTTATTTGCATTTTTCTACTAGAAGTAACGGAAGCATCCCAGAAGATCGTTTTTAAGTGCAAATGCCCATAAGTGGCAAAAATATACAATGTCAAATAAACGCAGGCAGGAGAATTCAAAAGTGGGATTCATTTCAAGAATGAGCTGTGAGCTCGCTCTCCTCTTCTTGGTGTCCTGACCTGGAAAACATGAGGAAGTGTGTGTAAATACATATGGGAAGGATTTCTTCCCAGCAATGTAATGGAAAGGGCATTATTATCCCTATTTTATCATAGAACAGGCTAAAAGATGAAAGGAAACATGCCCAGATTTTACATGGGAAAATGACACTAGAGTTCCTGACTTAAATCCCATGTTCTTTGCTCTTACCATGTTAAATATCTAAGGCAGTGTTCCAGTTTATCTCTAATTCCTGAGCTGAAGTAGGAGTGAATCTTCTAAAATTAAGGTATAGGTTGCTGATTGCATGAACGAATACAATGCATTATTTATATATTATTGACTTTTTCAAAATTATTCTTTCTTTAAAATTATTATTATTGTTGTTATAAAATTGAAAGTAATATGAAGACAAATATAAAGCAATATAGTATATCTGGTAGTCATCCTTGGATTCCAACCTCAGTGACTTTGTCTAAAAGCAAGCAAAGATATGCTTTTATAATAAATTCATGTAGGGATAAGGGTGCCATACACCATGTTCTGCAACAGGTTGCTTTGTCTGGATACTTGCTTTGCTGTTGTTTGTTTCTATCTTAGCAATATGTCTTGAACATCATTTCATACCATCCTACCTATTGGTCTCTGATTCAGTGGTATAGATTAAAACACGGTATGGGCTGTATTTTAATCAGTCTTTTCCCAAGTCTTTTACTGTAACACAAAATGCTGCAAACGTCCACCTTAAAGACTTTTAGAAACTTGAGTATCTTTCTTTTTGAAGTTTATAGCAGACATAATGTGTTCAATTTTCACATTGCAGCAACTCTTGTTTCATGATTGACTCTCTCTGAGAAAGTCTTTGAATATTCTTAGATTTTGGAAGCCTTCATTTTACTCCTAGAGGAACAAAACAGTCATTAACCAAGAGGACAATGAAAGGATAAAAAAATGCAGAGAAGGGCTTTTTTTTTTCTGAGTTTCAATCTCTTCGTGATGACAGGGGTCAACTGTGGGAGAACAGAACATTGTAGACATATATCTGATTATTATTATGAGTAGAGATATGCTACATTTTCTTTTAGGGCCATTTGAACACCATCCAACAGATAAAAATGATGCCAATATGTCTATATTTTTAAAAGCTGTAAGAAATATCCTGCAATTAAGTCTTTGTCAATGTTAAAGGAACTCCCTCAATGAATGATGCAAAAATTTTTCTATCACCTAACAGTTTTAAGTTAATTTTTATTTTTTGTCAAGATGATTTACCTATCTAGAGTAGAATTATCCTGTTTATTTTATACTCCCCTATCTTTATATAAATAATAATAGTTTACTGTGATTTTTTTTAGTGTCTTTTTAAATTTTATACATATTTTGTTTCTTACCGTTAAACGGATAAGGATTTTTAGTTCTATTCCTCAAACATCCCAAAACTTTTTACAGTCTTTCCTGTACCACCACTGCTGAAATCGTCCCAATATAATTACATCACTTTTGGAGAGACTTAACCAAATGTTGGATTTTTCATTATTATAATTATTCGTACATTTAACTGCCAAACCAGAGTGTATATGATTACATTTTTCTTTTTGGAATCCTTTCTGTCTTTCCTTTGTTCATCTTCCCCCTTAACTTCCTATGTTCTCTTACCTACTTGTCCTTGTTTTCTCTTTAAAATATTCTGAGAGAGTTGTCAAATGCCTATAAATGTTTTTGTCCAAATGCTCAATATTTCCAAAAACAGCCTCAGTTCACATTTATTGTTTTCCTTGAAGTCAACCCTCTTGCTGATCCTCAACTTCCTGCTTCGATCTAAACTGGCTATTTTCTCAGTGGACATGGGGTTTCATCTTTCGCCTCTCATTTGGTTGAAATTTCCTCTCTCTAGATCCTAAGTCCCATTCTTTTTCCTTTATGTTGCTGAGTACACTGTGCTGTTCTTAGTTACTCAATTGTGTCTTTTCGACCCCATGGACTATAGCCCATCGGGCTCCTTTGTCCACGGCACTCTCCAGGCAAGAATACTGGAGTAGGTTACCATGCTTCCTCCAGCGGATCATCCCAACCCAGGGATTGAACCCAGATCTTCCACATTGCAGGTGGATTCTTTACTATCTGAGCTACAAGGGAAGCCCAAGAATACTAGAGTGGATAGCCTATCCCTTCTCCAGGGGAACTTCCCAACCCAGGAATGGAAATAGGGTCTCCTGCATTGCACTAGCTGGTAGCTTTCTAAGAAACAGTGCTTGGAAGTACACTTTCTGCGCCTTTTTACAATATAGAAATATATCAGTTACACCTTGAACCAATAGTGGTGGCCGGTGGGGTGAAGAATTCAAGTTTGAAAATAACTTCCTGTCAGCATTTGGCAGGTATAACTCTGCAGTCTCCTGGCATGCAATGCTGGAAGCCTGATGCCATTCTTATTCTTGAAAATTTGGAAACTTCATTCAGCTACTGGTATTGCAATAAGGCATGATGAGGGGGCTTGGTGTGGATTATTTTTTCACCTAATGACCTCTTTCAGTGATGAAAACACATACCTTCCTATTATGGGAATTTCCTTTATGATTTATTAGAAAATTCCTTAGGCTTTATTTCATTGATACTCTCTTTCTGGGGGATTTTTGTTTCAATTCTGCCTTCCAATCCCTTAATTGATTGGGGGAAGGGCTTCCCTTTTTTTTTTTTTTTTTGTAAGCTTATTTTCATTATCCCTACTGCCATTTACAGCACTCTGATTTTAATTTCAAGCCTATGGCATGTTCCCTTAGCTCTCCAAAATAATTAAAAATTGATAATATTTTTGACATATTCTGTTCCCTGTGTTGAATCAATTTTTCTCAACTTTCTTTTTATCAGTTTCTATTGAAGGTTCTCCTGGAGTATCTGGAGTATCTGGTGCTTTTGGTTCTCAGTTTGTATGTAGAGTAAGGCATTACAATAGCAATGGAATCTCCAGATGCTGATGCCAGGGGAGTTCTTTCTAACTAGAGGACTTCACTGGAGAGTGATTGGGTAGCCAGTTTAATTCTTAGTGTAATTCCTTCAAATACAAATATCTTCATTCTTTAGAGTTCTTTGATATCTCATAAGAAAATGTCTCAGTCTTTTGCCTGAGTGTATGAGGGTGTAATGGGTGGGTAATATATCTCACTGATCTTAAACTGGAAACAGGCTAGGGTGAGTTATGATCCACTTTTCATGCTTTCCTAAATGCCCATATTTTCTCTCTGGTACCTGAACAAAACTCACTACCAAAAACACCAGGACCAGTTATGTCAGTTGTGAGACCCACAGTAAAAAAAAAAAAACGAAAAAGAAAAAAATAATAATAGGGTTCATTGTTCAAACAAAATATTATTAAGAATTTCAATACTATAGCAGCAAAGTATTAAACAAGTAAGGGGCCTTTGTGAGTATGGGATTCTCTGTTACCATACAGCTTATCCAGTCATGAACGTGATCCAGACATACACACTATCCCCCACTCTGCCTGGATCAGTTTCTCCAGAAAGTAATGAACATTCTGTGTTCTGACAGGTAGGAATAGGGTAATTGTTTGGCTAAAAGATCACCTTACCTGCCTCTTGAGAAACCTATACGCAGGTCAGAAAGCAACAGTTAGAACTGGATGTGGAACAACAGACTGGTTCCAAATAGGAAAAGGAGTACATCAAGGCTATGTATTGTCACCCTGCTTATTTAACTTATATGCAGAGTACATCATGAGAAATGCTGGGCTGGAAGAAGCACAAGCTGGAATCAAGATTGCTGGAGAAATATCAATAACCTCAGATATGCACATGACAGAAAGTGAAGAGGAACTAAAAAGCCTCTTGCTGAAAGTAAAAGAGGAGAGTGAAAAAGTTGCCTTAAAGGTCAACATTCAGAAAACAAAGATCATGGCATCTGGTCCCATCACTTCATGAGAAATAGATGGGGAAACAGTGGAAACAATGTCAGACTTTATTTTGGGGGGCTCCCAAATCACAGCAGATGGTGACTGCAGCCATGAAATTAAAAGATGCTTACTCCTTGGAAGGAAAGTTATGACCAACCTAGATAGCGTATTAAAAAGCAGAGACATTACTTTGCCAAGAAAGGTTCGTCTAGTCAAGGCTATGGTTTTTCTGTGGTCATGTATAGATGTGAGAGTTGGACTGTAAAGAAAGCCGAGCACCGAAGAATTGGTGCTTTTGAACTGTGGCGTTGGAGAAGACTCTTGAGAGTCCCTTGGACTGCAAGGAGATCCAACCAATCATTTCTAAAGGAGATCAGTCCTGGGTGTTCATTGGAAGGAATGATGCTAAAGCTGAACTCCAGTACTTTGGCCACCTCATGCGAAGAGTTGACTCATTGGAAAAGATTCTGATGCTGGGAGGGATTGGGGGCAGGAGGAGAAGGAGACGACCGAGGGTGAGATAGTTGGATGGCATCACCGACTCAATGGACATGAGTTTGAGTTCACTCTGGAAGTTGGTGATGGACAGGGAGGCCTGGCGTGCTGCAATTCATGGGGTTGCAAAGAGTTGGACACAACTGAGTGACTGAACTGAACTGAACTGAAAAGACATGATAAGGAAAATCTGGGGGATGAATTTTAAGCCCATCCACAAGTTTTTCATATTAGGTTAATACCTCATTCCCATTTTTCCATAGCATGATTCTTGGAAACACTTAGAATCTAAGCTTTTCAGGGTTTTATTGGAAAGCCATTTCTCACAATTTCATACATGGAGTTTTCTCTTCAATATGAGTTGTTTTTCTTCTTTTCATCTTTCCCAACCTTGATGATATTTCGTATCTTGTCTCCTCTCTCATTCTGCTTGTGCTGTTGTGTTAATACCTTTGTTTTTTACTGTCATTTGGAGGGTATATCNCAGATCCAAGTTCTCAATTATCTCAGCCATCTCACAATCATAGAAGCCAAATAAAATCCAGATCTCCCAACTGGTAGTGTACTGACCGTCTAATTAGGAACCAAAACTGTCCAAGGTGATTTAAGATCAGGCCTCATTCTACAGTGAGATAGATGTCTTGTCAAAAATCTGATAAAATATTCATAACTACAACTTATTTGACTCAGATGTCACTCAAGCCTAATTGTGGAATGGAGACTGGAAATAAGGCTTTATGTTTTTCTTTTTTTTCTTGTGAATATTTGAGAAAAAAAAAAAAAAAAAGTAAGCACTTTTCTCTCCTGTCTTATTTCCCTGGGACTATAGGAATGTCTTCACTACATTTCTTAGAGTTGGGAAAATAAATGAGTATCTATGAAGAGATGTAATTCATTTTGTCAGACAACTATTTTGGAGGGAGGCAATTAAGATGTTCTGCTTGTAGTCTGACCTGCTCTACCATGGCCTTTCTTGAGAGAGAGAAAGATGGATAGAAGTGGGATTCTGGAGTTAAAGATCTTATTAGTCCTGATCATAGAGAACTGAAGACTCTTAAGAGGTCATTCTTTGCATCTATCGACCTGACAATAGACCTCCGAAGTTTATTCTCATGAAATTGAAGGTTAGTGACTTTTAATCTTACAAAGTTAATGTCTTATTTTATTTATCCAACAATGAAAAATAATTCTAATTACTCTTGGCTCAACAGATTTAAGTTGTATAGTGAATTTTTTTTTATCTGACTTCTCTAATGAGTAGTATTCCACTGACAACATGTATCTTCATGTTCTCAAAAGTAGAGTGAACTTGTGATAATGTATAAAGAATACTAAACTAGCTGGAAATTCTAATCTCTAATTCAGGTTTGTGATCTACTTCTGCGTGAACTTGAATAAATTTCTTAGATTCTTTAAATTTCATTAACTACTCTCTTTAAATTGAGAATAATATCATTGCTCACTTTTTAAATCTGAATTCATTGTGCTTCCTCTGTGTCAAGCCTTCTACCTGATCTACCTGAAACTAGAGCTATTATCTTATTTTTAGTCCCTATAATAATCCTACTATAGATGAACCATTAATATATGTATCAGAAGGTAAATTACTTGAAAGAGACCACATAGTTTATAAACAAGAAAATCAGAATTCATAGTTAAATCAACATGATGACACAATTTATAACCCCCTGTCATACTACTGTATTTGACTATAAATAAACCATTTCATCTCATTTCGATGCCCAAGTCCTAATCTATATAGTGGCATGAAAAGTAGGCCTATTCATAGGGCTATGATAGGGTAAAATAAGACAATACATATACATGGCAGTTAGACCTGTGCACCTGTGAAATGAAATTATTGTTATTATAATGATTAACTTAATATGTTACTATTAAAAGTTTTGGGCATCTCCAGGGCTTACCACTTAGGTTCCATTGTTACCCATTAGCTGGCTGGAAAGTTTCCAAATTAGGAATAGGCAGGACTCTGCAACAGGGACTAGCATGTTCCTCAGAAGACTTGACGGCTCACCATGCCCCACTGTCTCCTAAAAGTTTATTCAAACCATGGTCAGATGGAAGGCTGAGAAGTGCACAATTTCTTAATTTATATCAGCAAGAAGAAGACTTCCCTACTAGCCAAAGCTCCTATTCTAACACCAGAATGTTGAGACCATTACAACTGGCTTTTCTCCTCCTGGGCTTCATTCAGGACATCTCACAAAGACTGAACAGATATACACAGTTAGGACTTAGAGGGAAAGAGTAAGATTTGGGACAGCTTGCTCTTGTGGCTCAGACAGTGAAGAATCTGCCTGCAGTGCAGGAAATTTGGGTTTGGTCCCTGGGTTGGGAAGAGCCTTTGGAGAAAGGAAGGGCTACCCACTCCAGTATTCTTGCCTGGAGAATCTCCGTGGACAAAGATGCCTGGCAGGCTACAGTCCGTGGAGTCGCAAAGAGTTGGCCATGACTGAGCAACTAACACTTTTACCACTTCCAAAATCTATCATTAATGTTAGCACCTTTGTTAGGGAAACAGTTGACTGAAACTGTCTGCCTTGGCCAGACACTATAGTAACCACTTGCATGAGTTACAGTAGCAGATCCTGGTAAGGAATGTAGAACTAACAAGCTGCCACCAACTGGAAGAATTCAAGAAAGGTCTAAAGAAGAGAGGAGATACCCGACCATATGTTCTACCAACCTCCCAGAATCTTCATCTCTGGAATCCGTCCTGGCTGAACGATATGCACACCACCAGGAAGAACCCTGAGTCAGAATGATTGACCAGAAACAACCCTGAAACTAACCCCATCACCACAAAACCTGATACTTTCAACAATGTGGAAGAGCAGTTCTCTTGGGTTCCCTTACCCTGCTGCTCTCTGCCTGGGCAATCCCTTCCCAATAGAATCTCTTACTCTGTCAACACATGTTTCTCCTCGGACAATTCATTTCTGAGTATTAGATAAGAACCTGCTCTCGGGCCCTGAAAGGGATCCTCCTTCCTGTAACAGCTTCCTTGCCTGATCATGTAAGCTTTTTTTTTTTTTTTTAACATTTGTAAACCAAGACTACTGGATGATGCAATGCGTTATTTCTCAAAAAGCTAAATGCGGTAAGACAGTTACAGGTGGAATGATGTGCTGGTAACCAGGACCCATTCTAACTTTCTGCAAACATGGTAGACAATTCCTGGAAGTATTGACCTGGTGCTACAAACAAACAATTGAGATCATTTTGGATTGAGATGTATGCATTTTTGCAGATTAAGGCTTCAAAAGGGTCATCAAGTCATCTTACAGTATTCAGTTGCTGTTCAACTCTCCCCTCCCCCACTCCCATGGTCTCCCCATCACTGTCTGGAACTGAAATCTCATCTCATTGAAACAAGAAGCCACACAGGCCCCTGGAAAGCCTGCAGATATGTTAAAGCTTGGTCTCTGCAGCACAGCCCTCAGGGTGTCTGCGCAGCTGTCGGGTTGATGTGCTTTAATGGTTTTCTTGAGAGAATCTGCCTGTGTGAAACAGTTGCCTCTTGAACTGGTCAAATACTTGTCACTGGTCTCTCCTGCTGTGTGAGGTGGGGTGACCCCTGACAGATGAATAAGAGCCTGGGTTAAAAGGAAGCCTCTTAAAATAAAAAATCATTCATTTTGCCTTGCTCTTTTAAAGTACTGTTTTGTAAAGGGCCCCAGGCTTCGCATCCTTAGCTGGGGTGCAACATTCCCCGTAATGAACTCCCCACATGAAATGAGGATGTATATATGTCGGGCAGGAAGGCCTGCCCCTATTTTGGGAGAGCAGAGTGACAATGCTGCTTATTTATTCTGTATTACTGAAAGGGATGAAAGATGCCCCTGCAACAAAAGTCCAGAAGAATTACTGGGGAGAAGGATAAAGCCCCAGAATAAATACAATTTTATGGGATGATAAAGATGGCTAATCAAGGTGTTCTTTACAAAAAAAGATGATAATCAAAGCATGCTGGGACTCATTTTAAGTTTGTTTAATCTGTATATGTGAATTACAAATATTGCCTGCCATATCAGTAAACAAAAGATGTTGCAGTACTCAACTACAGTCACCCTGATAATCGGCCCCAGGGAGACTCAGGATGGGAAAGAACAGAATACTGCCCTTAGATAGCAAAGGTGCATATCAAAGGAATGGTTTCAATGACCCCACACTCTTGTATGTTCCCCAAAATAGAAAACTGCTAAATTCATTGACTTGAGAAATCTGATTATCTTTAATTAATGGTAATCTGTTGATGTTCCAACTACATAATCTTTGTTGTGAAAACTCTTATATATCCTGGCTCCTTCCTTACCTCTTCTGAGCAGTCCCTCAGGGCTATCTGAGAAGCTGCCTCCTGAGCATAAGTCCTCAGCAAGTCCACTAAATAAAACATAACTCTCACCGCTTAGGTTGTGCTTCTTTTCTTGTTGTTGTTCAGTTGGCATATATTTCCTCCTAAAGTCAGTATTTGCAGATTAGTTTCCTAATGAATTATGTAAAGGACACCAAGGCCCTATATAGGGAAGATCAGAAGTAAAAACTGAAGATGAAGTAGGGACAGGAGAACGGCCATAGTATTAGAAGTGGCATTTAGAAGAACAGACTTGAAGAAGGGCAACAGATTAAAGAGTGTTGTCGTGTTGTTGAGTCACTAAGTCACATCCAAGTCTTTTGGACCCCATGGACTGCAGCTCACCAGGCTCCTCTGTCCATGGGATTTCATCCAAGCAAGAATACTAGAGTGGGTTGCCATTTCCTTCTCCAGGGAATCTTCCTGACCCAGGAATCAAACCCACATCTCCCACATTGCTGGTGGATTCTTTACCACTAAGCCATCTAGGAAGCCCACAAGGAAAAACATAATAATAATAATAACTGATGTATTATGTGGGTTTATTTTTGTTTCCCAGTTTTAGGGTCATAGTTGAGATCTTGCTTTAAACATTTTTTGCTTTAGTAGGTCCCAGGCATAGACCTAGTTTAGTTATTGTAACCAGTGAACCATTTCAGGTAGTAAAGTCATTGGTCCATTTAGCCTGGAAACCAAAGTAGGAGAATGGAAGCAAATACAAAGTTACGGTAGCTAGCTAAAACAAGAGGAAAAAAAAGCACTGCACCAACAAACCTTAGAACATATACAAGGATTTTACTAAGAAATTTCTTCTAAATAGCCTTGTAGTTTAATGACAGGACCAATTGTTGCCAACAGCAATCACAATGGAGAAGGCTTTTGGTCATTATATATAATTCATATATTTCACACTTCTCTCGCATCAAAGGTGGAATGCTGTGAATATCTGGAAGTGTTAGAGGCCCATGGTTTTCTCTGGAGTATTTTGAGTTCATTTGTGCAACAATGAGCTGCTTTAGAGGATTTAGGATGTATTTTCAATTCAAAACACAGTTGGGAAATAACTTCTTTATTTTCCTCCTCTCTTCAGCAGGTCTGCGTTTGCTGGAAACCAATTTTTAATATTATAGATGTGAATCAGTTAAACTTTTAAATTTGGGGATTTCAATTATATGGAGATTACTTTGGATAAGCAAAACTTGACTGCAGGTAACAGTATTTGGTCTCAGCAGATTTTACAAATGAAAATAAATTAGGCTCATTTCATCAAATAGCTATTCTTATTAAGTATCTTTATTTATTGGCAAATGATAGCATCTGCTAATCCATAACACATAAGGACTCTTGATAATCAAAACAGCAAAACACTTTTTAAAATATCATTTGCTAAAACATGATATTTTAAATGAGTTTTGGATTTAGCAGCTCAGTTTCACTTCCTATGGTCTAATTGAGATCTCATCTGGGGCCTTCAATTTACTGATCTCAATTTTGGTGGGGGTGGGCATCTCTAACAATTTTATGCATTAAGATTTCAACAAGTATTAAAGATTTCAACACATATTAAAGGATTCCGTTTTCCCATGTACTGACACAGGTCTGGGGGGCAGGTTGAGTGATGTCTTACACAGTAGGGTAAAGACTTTCCAAGGGGATCAGGTGTAGACTGATGAATTTAGGACTGCAAATTGTTTTTTGTTACAAGGAGGGCTACCATGCAGCAGCTGGAACCACAGGTTTTAATTAATCTGCACAAACAGTGGGTTTTGACAAATGATAACCATCAAATTAAACAGCTTTCTGGGGAGAAAATCTTCCAAAGTGACAGTATTGCTTTTGAGTTTTTTGAGGGATTATATCTAATAAATTGCCATTGCATTTCTAAGGGCAGAAGCAGAGATGGAGTACCTGGATTGAGGAGTGGGGGTGAGGTGAGATTTGAATGGGAAAATCATATAACACTTGAGCTGAATGGGACTTGGGGAATCATTTCTACAATCCCTCCCTTTTTAGGTCCAAAGAAGAAAGAGAATTGAATGGCAGAGAGATAGAAATAGAGAGAGGCAGAGAAAGATAGAACTAAAGCAAAGAGAGAGAAAAAATTCCTTGACAAAGTTATTCTTTTATATCCATAAAATGATTGGTTATAGAGGTGGGAAAAAATCTATATTCAGTACATTCTACTTACTAAATAGATAACAGCTTTAAAATCATAATAACAAGATTTTGAAGCTTCAAACAGCTGGATAATCCATTAATCTGTTGTATCTATGATGTCCCTGGAAGTTTGAGATGATCAAGTACCAAAGACCTATGTCTTTCTATGGGCAGGATTATTATCAAATGCATTGTTCCTGGGGATCTTTGCATCAGAATTTAACCTAAGTCATCAGATTCCAATATACATTGAAGGGGAGCATTACAAGTCTGTAGCCACTGTTTGCTGTCTGTGGACTTCCCTGTAGTTTGACCTGAATGGACTTTTAATAGTAGTATAAGCAGCCCAGCCTACTATGACTCTGCCCACACTGCTAATCTCTCTGACTTTCATATAAAATCAGAGAAGAAAGCCCCAGATGGCTGTTCCTCCTCCAGGGAGGAGCACACACTCCCCAGTCCTGAGATGTGGCTATGAGACAGCACCAGTAAAAATTCTAATTGGTATTTTCCCACCTTCAGTCACTTCCTCAAACTCCAGATGGACCTTTCCATTTGTGAATGAAATCATCAGCACCTTTGCTAAGCTAGGATCAAGTTGAAGGATAATGGCCAACATCTCAAGTGGAAAATAAGCTCTTTGATAGGCCAAGAAGAATACGCTAAAGGTGCCACAATCTCTTTATCTAAACTTCCTTTCTTTCTTCCTTTAAATGTTAGTTTTTACAAATTTTCTCAAAGTTTTGTTTCCTGAGATCAGCAGGACCTTGGTGTATCCCCAAGTATTTAAATTGGCATTATTGTAATTCTTATCCAATAATCCTATAGGAAGGATACAAATGTATTATTGGGTGGCAAATGTGCTAACTAAAAACCAAGACACACAGCTTCAGTGACTTGTTTTTCAATATTTCATTGTGTCAGGGCAAATTCATTCTATGTGAAAAGTCATGGCTTCTGTTCTTAGTTCAGTTCAGTTCGGTCCAGTCACTCAGTCGTGTCCGACTCTCTGCGACCCCATGAATCGCAGCATGCCAGGCCTCCCTGTCCATTACCATCTCCCGGAAGATGCACATAAAATACAGTTGCAACTCTTACAAGTTGTTTTTTTCCCTCCTACAGTCAGGGGAAGAAGGATATAGAGTATTCTGTAAAAAGGAAGAATGGCATTGGTGGGGGAGAGTCTAGTAATTAGGGTCTGAGGCCACTGATCTATAAGGCAGCAATAGATGAAGAAGGCAATCCAAGAAAGCATCTTTGGTTACCTCCTGTTTTTCATGAATACACCCATCCCATCCTATCTCCCATGTCAAGAGATGCTCACTGGGAATATATGCTACCCAGCATTTGTGATAGTGCAAGCGTGTGATTGCATGCACGCACATACACACCCCTATAGCCACATCATTCACGTACCGAAAGATTCGCACATGTCTTTCTTAGCAACATCTCACATTCTGTGCCTTCCTCAAAGCCAAATCTGGCTTTTTCCCACTCCCATGGAATTATCTTGTTATCCCTTGGGTATTATGATGAAGAGCTAAGAAAAGAGTTCTTTCACACACGTTGATGAATACTATGAAATACGGTCAGGACCTTCTGTAGCATTCATTCTGTGGCACTATTCCTAGAAGTTTTGGATTCATTAAGTTTGAGAAGAAACATTTAGTTAAAATTGAGACCTGGAAGGGCAGTCTGGCTCTTTCGTACTTGAGCTGACAATTGCTGCTCCCACCCCACTGGCAGGAAGGCAGCTAGTCATTCTTCACTCCTCATGCTTTGCTCAGTAAAGGGCATCCCTGGGGAGAGTTTGAAACCTGTGCTGACAACAGGCAAAAGCCTACAGCCGATTGTCAAACACCTGGAGATGGTACTTATAATTGAATGTGTATGTGTGTGTGAGAGAGAGAGAGAAAAAACTTGTTCCTGCCATAGAAGAGCAAAGAGAACTTTCCACTAGCAGAGTTTCCATCAAGGCTTAAGCAAAAAGAACATGATACACAGTATCTTCAACCTCTTCTTAAAGACGTAGGTAAAATGCTTCCCATACTACTCTGTGTGGTCAACCTCAGGTATTGTGCTCCATCTTTAATCACATTCTGAAGCATTCTCAGAGCTATTTTCATCTGTGAATAGTCAAGTGTCATTTTTATGGAAGTAAAATGGCTTAGACCTCCCAGTCTGCCATCTTGCAGACATTAGTCTGTTATAAATTTGTAATGGTTATTTTAATGGTTATGCAGTATTCCAAAATGCATTGCTACATATATTTTTGCTTATTTTCAGTATTACAAATAAAGGTGTAATGATCAAGTTTTTTTAAGATTCAGTAAAAACTCTGAATATAACTTAAATCAAAATCATTGAGCTTTCACTAAGTAAAATGTGGCTTTCACAAGCAAATTAAGCAATCATCAGTGAACAGAAAAATTAGAAGAATAATGCAGATAATAATGTAGATAAGGTGGTTTCAGAGAATTCACACTCTTTTTAAATGCAAAGCTCAAGATGTCTTCAAATGTTGCCTGCTATAAGTATCAATATTTACTGAAACTCATCAGTTTATAAGAAGTATTAGTATCAGCTTCACTGCTTTGGATATATGTGACTAGGCTTAAATAATAGCTATAAAATGAATTTTGAAGTTAGTATTTCAAAAACATAAAAAATAAAGTTATTGCTTTCAAAAACCCATAGTAACTAACTTTAAACAAATATTTCTGGGTAAAATCGTGGTGGATCCAAATTACTTGATAACTAATTATAAATAACAGTACTTTGTACACAACTAATTAGTGAATTTGAATCCTTAAAAATAGTTGGTTCCTTTCAGTGGGTTAAATATATCTCTATACAATATCACTTATACTAAAGTACTCAGCAAAACTTGTCTTCCAAGCAAGAGTCTATGATAACTTTGAGCCTGAGCTAAGTCAAATGATAACTCACCACTTAGGAAGAGGCAGGAAAATTAATATTTCTTAGTATGGTACAGTGAGAGGAATGAGGATGTATCATTATTTGCTTCCTAAGTGACTTTATTTTTTATTTTCGTATTTAGCAAGCACAAGTTCTGAAGCTTGGCTGCTTTTTCTGCTCTCATTTTGTCCTGGATATTTCCAGGACCCTGTTGTGACTGACATAGAGAGACTTTGCTTCTAAAATCTACACCTGTTGTGCCTTCTATAATTATCATACCTCAAGTAAGTTTAATCTATCTCCTATTAGAGCCAATAAAAATTGCAATAAATATTGGGGAAAAGACAGTTGAATTTTAACTCATGAGGTCCTCTTAGTAAATGTAGAAGTGACCTTTATTTCCATGTTGGCCCAAAGTAGTAAAAAAGATTACCTTATGTAGTCAGTGGGATATTCTCATCTCCTTCCTTCTTGGGTAGTGATGCTAACATGATGTGAACATAAAATGTGGCCCTGTATATAGCTATATAATATAGTATGGTAAAATGGCATCAGAAGTGAGATTATCCTCAAAACGGATGTCATCTGCTTCCTTTGATGATGATGGTGATAAAGACAATAATCATTATTAAGTACATACTGTCTTCATGGCACTCATTTAAGTGCTGCATATGATTTTTCAGCCTTTAATGCTCACGAGCCTATGAGACCAGTGATTTTTCTATGCACATTTATAGATCAGGAAACAGGTTTAAGCTAACATTATATAGATGTTATGAGGTATAGCCTGGGTTGGATCCCAGGCATTCTGTGAGGGAGGGAGAAGGAGAAAAGAAAAAAAAAGCTCTCTGATGTCTCTTCTTATATAGGCATTACTACCATCATGAGGGCCCACCCACATGATTTCATCTAAACCCCATGCATGAATCAGGGTTCTCCAGAGAAACAGAGCCAATCGACTACTTCTCTCTTCTTTTATATGTTCCAACCATACATTGCATGAAATGTTCATTCAAGATGGATAAAGCAATATTTAGAGGCAAGATACTGTTTTCCTATTATGTGGCATCAGGCAGATGGAAATTCTCCAGACCAATGGCACAGTTCTGCCTAAATTCTCAGGTGCCAGCACCAGGGATAGAGGAGGATCTATGAGGTTTCTATACCCAGCTGTGAAAAGAAGGGAGGCTTTCTATATTTTAACAATCACTCATGTGGAACTCTTTAATGGCACCAACGAAAGTCCACTTCTAATATTTGTCATGTTCTTTAACAAGTTTGCAATTTAATCAATAAGATTTCTTTCTGAAATTGTTCATTAGTGAAGCATTTGCTTTCTGCTGGAATATGAATAACAAAAATGCTTGAAGTAATGCACTTCCTGATTAGATGGGTAGCTCAGCCCTCTGAGAGTATGAATTCCTGTTGAAATTAAAGGAGCCAAGTTGCTGCTTAAAAAGAAGCCACACATATAATATCAAAAACGTACATACACACATAATACTGCACTGTCACGTTCAAGGAAAGATGAACTACAAAGCAAGGAACGCTACTCATAGTTCTAGGGAGCATTTGATGATACAATCTATGTAAACATTTACCCTGCTGCTGCTGCTGCTAAGTCACTTCAGTCGTGTCCGGCTCTGTGCGACCCCATAGACGGCAGCCCACCAGGCTCCCCCATCCCTGGGATTCTCCAGGCAAGAACACTGGAGCAGGTTGCCATTTCCTTCTCCAAAACATTTACCATAGCAGCTAGCAAAAATAATACTCAAACTTGAGATGTTTTTGTATTTCACTGAAGAGAAGACATTGATTTTGAGATGCACCAGTGTTCTATATATTTGAGGAAGAAAACCCAAACTGCCCCACATGGGGAGATTAGTAAGAAATGGTGCTTAAAGCCATAATATAAAAGGACTTTATGCTCCTTGAAAGAGTAACCGGCAGGAAACCTACCATGCAGAAAGAGACCACAAGGAAGCCTGCATGTCTCAAACGTAGGAAAGGAAAATCTCCTCTGAGTATTTTTTTCTAGCCAAGTATATATTCATTCAAGTCTAAAGTCTAAAGACTAACAGAAGCCACTGTAAATTCTCTCTGATAAAAGCAAAACAATTTCAATTCAGGCAGAAGGCAGGCAGCAATTATAAGATACTGCTAATTTTAAGGCACATTCTAATTCCAGAGAAATGAATTAACGTGAAAATATGAGCATATTATAGCCAATGAAAATATGGTTAATTTATTACTTCATTTACTTACTTGAATTAAAGGATCTCTACTCAATGGCTTTCCTTTCAATGGACACTGCAATACTATAAAGCAGTTGAGTAGATTCTGGGTATGGTTAAATAATGTTTGACTATTTATATTTATTGTGCCAAAGAAACTGTAGGAGATAATTTCAAAACTCTCTTCCAATACCTCACTACCATCAAACTCATCTGGCTCAAAGAGAAAGGCTTTTCTTTGTTGACTTATCATCAATCTTCTCTAATGGAAAAGAAACCCTTTGGAGAGCAGGCCTCTGGGAAGCCTCTTTTATAAAATTAAGTTCTTTCAGGTTCATTCTTTGATTCTCAGTAGATCTCTAGCAGATGTTTCTGTACCTCTGAAGTACAATTGCTGGAGTTTTAACTTGATTAAGCTGTCACTCAAGATTGTTGTTTATATCATCGATCCAACATCAAAAAGCTGCCATGTCATGGATCTGATATCAGAAAGTTTTGGAATGACAGCAGGAGCAGATGGAGTATTACATCCTGAATGCTCATCTCTAAATCACTCTAAGGTTTCCTCCTCTGGAAATAAATCAGGGCTAGCTGCAGGAAACTCAAAGCCTCAGATTAAGCCCAGGACATATACAGAAAAAAATCGAATAAACTTTTTGAGTTGGGAGATGTTCTGAACTGGTAGGCTTCTCAAAGTTGCATTTGAAAACTATCAGAGTATTTTGTCATTTTTTTTATTTCTAATAATTTTAGATTCAGAAAAAGTTGCAAAGGTCATATAGAATTTCTAGAAATCCCTCTCCAAGTTTTCCCTTGTGAACTTAAAGAAAGGCACATGACATATGTGTTGTGAGAAGCTTTATTTTTGGTCTTGCTGAAAACTATAGCTGGTGAGACCACTTAGCTCGAAGGAAACTGCCCTAAAGAGATTAGGGAGAAGCCAGTTCATATATGATTTTTGGCTAGGGAATTGATGCAGTCAAGCACACTTCTTGGTAAAGACTACTGCAAAAAAAAAAAAAAAAGACTACTGCTAATCACTAAGAACAGATATCTCAAATTAGTAATTTTAGTACTTTTCTTCATACTAAAGAAGCAAGAATATGGGGTCATTAAAATTCTTAAGATACGCATCTAAATATCTAAGGGTCCTGCTTGTCAAAGCACAGGGCACCTCATTCTGTTATCTTAATTTCCTCTCAGAGTGCACTGTTAATCAGAGACTGTAGTGAGCTAAGACTTAACCCTTAACAAATAACCTACTGTATAGCACAGGGAACTCTATTTGGTGCTCTGTAATTACCTATATGCAAGTGGAGTTTGGAAGAGAGTAGATATATGTATAAGCATGGCTAATTCACTTGGTTGTACAGCAGAAACTAATGCAACATTGTAAATTATACTTCAATAAAAATTTAAAAAATAAAAAACATTTTTAAAATGACTTAATCTTTGTAGTACTTGGTGGTGAATGATGCTCTGTTCGCATCTAAAGTTAACATCCTAGTCTAACATTTGTTAGAACTAAGAAACATTGATATATTTGAACAGTTTTTTTTTCTTCAAAAATCTTTTAAAAATACACTGTGAAGCTCCAGACATTATATGAATGCACATGAAATTATACATAAAATAACCAAGCTTTGTATGAAAGCTAAACTGGATTTATTTTTCACTTTGTTTATGCTATCCCTACCCTACTCACTACTTCTTACTAAAATGTAAGAGGTAATTCTGTCAAGGCCAAATTTAAGGCTCAGTTCTTCCATGTTTTGTTCCCACTGCTATGGATTTATTCATCCCCAAACTCCTATTATGTATACTAGGTGCTACATAAATTCTGACTTAGTCATATTTCTGATTTGCATAAATAAGTTTTTATTCATAAATATATTATAAACTTAGAGTTTGAAATATAAAAGACCTGGGTTTGTATCCTGATTCTTTCATCATCCATAGCTATGTGATCTTGAGCAAGTAGGACTAATATTATTGTCATCTGTCTGATAAGATATGCTAATATTAAATACTTTTTTATATAATCTGCTTAGCATAGTCCTTGGGACATAGTACTGAGACAATAAGTATTAGCTATAACTACTAACACTGCTACTTCTATATAAAGCAGGGGGGCCGTGAATTATGACCCATGGGTCAAAACAGTCCTACTGCTCATTTTGGTATAATCCATGAGTTAAAAATAATTTCAACATTTTTGAATGATTGGAAAAAAATGAAAAGAAGATTATTTTGTGACAATTAAAAATTACATGAAATTCAGACTCAGTGTTCACAGATCATTTTATTTCAACCTGTTCATTGGTTCAGAAATTGTCTGTGGCTGCTGTTGAGCAGAGTTGAGTAGTTACAACAGATACCATATGGCCCATAATGCCTTAAATATTTACTATCTGGTCATTTACAGAAATAGATTACCAATCCTCGCTGTAGAAGTTCTGTTTACTGTCTCTCAGTTGTTCTCTATAGAAGTACAACAATGCCATATTGGTTTTTTAAATTTTATTTTATTTATGTATTTATTTTTAGCTATGGACATTACTTAAAAGGAACTCTCCTTATGAGAGGATAACTACATCAAAGCACCACTCTAAACCAAAAGTTCTTTATCTTTAAAATGGGACAATAATAAATAATACCTATCTTGTAGACTTAATGAGGATTAAAATGGCAGAAAGTAAAGAGGAACTAAAGAGCCTCTTGATGAGGGTGAAGAAAGAGGAGAATGAAAAAGTTGGCTTAAAAACCTAACATTCAAAAAACTAAGATCATGGCATCTAGTCCCATCACTTCATGGCAAATGGAAGGTGAAAAATTAGAAGCATTGACACACTTTATTTTCCTGGGCTCCAAAATCACTGCAAACAGCAACTGTAGCCAGGAAATTGAAAGACTCTTGCTCTTGGAAGGAAAGCTATGACAAACCTAGACAGCATATTTAAAAGCAAAGACATCACGTTGTCAACAAAAGTCCATATAGTCAAAGCTATGGTTTATCCAATAGCCACGTATGGATGTGCGAGTTGGACCATAAAGAAGGCTGAGGGCCAAAGAACTGATGCTTTTGAAATGCGGGGCTGGAGAAAACTCTTGAGAGTCCCTTGGACAGCAAGGAGATCAAACCAGTCAATCCCAAAGGAAATCAACCCTGAATATTCGTTGGAAGGACTGATGCTGAAGGCAAAGCTCTGATATTTTAGCCACCTGATAGGAAGAGCTGACTCATAGGAAAAGACCCTGCTGGTGGGAAAGATTGAAGGCAGTAAGTAAAGAGGGCAGCAAACGACAAGATGGTTAGATAGCATTATAGATTCAATGGATACAAATTTGAGCAAACTCCAGGAGATAAGGAAGGACAGGCCTTTTGTTCTGCAGTCCTTAGGGCTGCAAAGACTAAGACAGGACTTAGTAACTGAACAGTGACAACAAATAAGAATGCATGTGACGTGCTTGTCAATGTTACAGTCACAAAGTGCTGAGCAAAGGGTTTGTTTTGCTTGAACCCTTCCCATCTGATGTCTCTAGATAATGGAAAATCCTTATCAGAGAGTTCAACCTGTCCGACTCTTTGCGACCCCGTAGATTGTAGTCTACCAGGCTCCTCTGTCCACGGGATTCTCCAGGCAAGGATACTGGAGTGGGTTGCCATTCCCTTCTCCAGGGGATCTTCCCAACCCAGGGATTGAACTCGGGTCTCCCACATTGCAGGCAGATGCTCTACCCTCTGAGCCACCAGAGAAGCCCCAACCCTCAGGTAGCATTCTCTTAAGCTGAACTTCACACTCTAACAAATACTAAACCAGTTTTCTGATATGTATAGACACTATGAAGCTGATTAAATATAGGTTCTAGTACAATGCTGGGCAGAAGGTAATATCTCAATTATTATCCACTGGTTAAATCATTCTCACATCTGAGTGGCTCATGAGGGACTAATTGATAGAAAATATTTGCTTCTTAGGTTAACTGAAGTTAGTACGGTTCTTGTTTTATCCTGATCACACACCTGAGACACTTGTGTCTATTTAATTCTGGGATTTGCAGAAGACTTAATAATGTTTTGCTATTTGGAAATATTTATTGAGCATCATACTAGGGAAAGTGCTATGTGCAGAGGATAAAACAATGAGCTCAAACAGACATGATGGACTTTACAGTCTGGCAAGAAAACAGGCATGATTGATATGTTACACATGGGCATGGGCATGTGACTGTGTCCCTAAGTTAAATGTTGTGGTGGGGGAGATATATATATATATATATATATATATATATATATATATA
>SJYQ01105292.1:0-16577 GCA_006410935.1 Redunca redunca | reverse complement strand
GTGGTGGGGGATATATATATATATATATATATATATATATATATAGGGATCTGTGAAAGCATTTGAGTCTGTCAAGAGTGTCGTGAAGGGTGAGTTGGAGTTGATTATGCTGCAAGTGAGACAATTTAGAGTAGAAAGAACATTACATACAAAGGTCTTGTTGGAGGAGGGAGGACAGAGAATATAAAAGATGCCTAGTGTGGGGCAAGGGGTGGAGGACTCGTCACTTAAAGGAGGTGCTAGTCATTGATGGAAATGGACATGTAGCCAGGGCCTGGACCAAGTATTAGATTTCTCTTTTTTGATCATAAAAGCAATTGATATCAGGTACTACTATCATCACTCTGGGTATCTCTGTTGTAAGTAAGAAGAATCATTTATTTAATACAGATTTAATAAATACCTCCTGTGTGTCAAGTATGGTTCTAGGCACTGAGGATGCAGCAGTGAGATGTTTAGAAATCCATATGCTCATGACTCAGCAATTCCACTGCTGGGCATACACACTGAGGAAACCAGAATTGAAAGAGACATGTGTACCCCCAATGTTCATCGCAGCACTGTTTATAATAGCTAGGACATGGAAGCAACCTAGTTGTCCATCTGCAGATGAATGGATAAGAAAGTTGTGGTACATATACACAATGAACTATTACTGAGCTGTTATAAAATTGTCCCGACACAATTTATTTTCCTGAACATATTTGAATCAGTTCTAATGAGGTGGATGAAACTGGAGCCTATTATACAGAGTGAAGTAAGTCAGGAAGAAAAACACCAATACAGTATATTAAAGCATATATACAGAATTTAGAAAGATGGTGATGATGACCCTATATGCGAGACAACAAAAGAGACACAGATATAAAGACCAGACTTTTGGACTATGTGGGAAGAAGGCAAGGGTGGGATGATTTGAGAAAAAAGCATTGAAACATGTACACTACCATGTGTGAAATAGATCGCCAGTCCAAGTTCGATGCATGAAACAGGGCACTCAAAGCCGGTGCAGTGGGACAACCCAGATGGCTGGGATGGGGAGGGAGCTGGGTGGGGGGTTGGGGATGGGAGACACAGGTACACCCATGGCTGATTCATGTCAATGTATGGCAAAAGCCACCACAATATTGCAAAGTAATTAGCTTCCAATTAAAATAAAGTAATTAATTTAAAAAAATCCGTATGCTCAAGAAGCTTAAACTCTAGTGGATCTCTACATGAGACTTAGGGAAGTGTGATATAGAACAATATTTGTCAACTATTTTTCATGACACTCTTCAACAAACATATTTAGAACCCTTTAGATATTTTTTTAAAAAATCTAATTGCTCCTTCATAAAATTTAAATACCATAGATAAGCTGTATATCTGTTTAGGCGCTGACGTATATCCATGTTTTAAACATAAAACAAGTACGACATTTCACCCCAATTTTCTCCCCATTGGAGGCAAGACAACTTGCATTGAGAATGTAGGCTATTCATGTAGGGACTTGTGATCTAAAGAGAAATTTCTATTTAGGAGCAGAAACTTAGGCCAGAACTTATCTAGGAGGAGACTTGGCAAACACTAGTTCTGCACATTTGTCACTGTCTTGATTAAAAATGATAAATTAGTAATGTTTGTGTTAGCATCCTGTCCTTACACAATGTATTTTCCTGACCCATTTCTTGATTTTGCTTTTTTTCTTTTGCCCCAGTATTGCCTTAAACTTTCCCATCATTCTTACTACCTTATTCAAAAAGTCTTTATTCTTAGCTCCATTTACTTGAAGACCTACTTTCAAACTATTCATTATTAGAATAAATTGATAAGGTTTAGTGATTCCATCGGAGAAGGCAGTGGCACCCCACTCCAGTACTCTTGCCTGGAAAATCCCATGGGCAGAGGAGCCTAGTGGGCTGCAGTCCATGGGGTCACTAAGAGTCGGACACGACTGAGCGACTTCACTTTCACTCTTCACTTTCATGCATTGGAGAAGGAAATGGCAACCCACTCCAGTGTTCTTGCCTGGAGAATCCCAGGGACGGGGGAGCCTGGTGGGCTGCCATCTATGGGGTCGCACAGAGTCGGACACGACTGAAGTGACTTAGCAGCAGCAACAGTGATTCCATAAGCAATCATATCATCGTCTAATTCCACACCTAAAAATGTCTATTCATTTCATTCAGTTCATTGGCTTTCAAAAAGAATTACAGTATTACTAAAGAAAATAACACATAAAGGTCATGACTATGGGTGATTTCAGTGATAAAGAAAACTTTAGAATGAGGGTAGTCCATTTGTATGCAAATACAATAGTCATTGTGCATATTTCAATGAAGAATTAGTAAATGACTTCATTAAATCCAAGATAATTGGGAAATACCAAAAAAGGGTGAATTCTAAATTGTTTTGTAAACTCTACATAGACATGCTGACAAATTATATTTTATGGTTTAAGTTTTTACTGCTGCAAAATGTTTTACAAAGTGCTGGTCGTATATCTTGGATTTTGTTTTCTCTGTGCAGAATTAAATTCCAGATTTGCTTTGATCTCACTCTTGTATTTACATCTTACTCCTTTGTTTAAACTGTCTGCTTTTATTTACAGTATGCAGAAAGGGAAGCAGGTTTAAGTCCAATTACCATAATTTCTGCTTGACTTATGTACACGTAAGCGGTTTAAATCTTGCTTTGGTGACAGGAGATTTTTCCTTCAGGATTCCTCAATAAATCCTTCCAAACCTGATGAATAATTTGAGTCACAATCAGTCCCTTCAATGCACAAAATACTAGGTTCCTGAGTATCATTGGGTTTGAGGAACTAGCCTTGGATCTAGAGCAGAAATATCACTTGGCTGTGCCAAGTCTGTGCTGGGGCAAAGTGCTGTCAACGATTTTATTTTCCTTTGAAAACTATCACAAATTGTCAATGGAAACTATTTAGCATGAAGTTGCCTAAGGCCCTCTATGAAGTGACTTCCAATGTGTATTGTCCACTCTGCTATGATCCTCAAATCAAATGTTTGGCTTCAGTGGGATCTCTCTCTGTTCTATCTCCATACATTTGTTTGTTCTGGTTTCTCTACTTGGATAACTATTCTGTATCCCCCTATGAAAATCCTACTCTTTAGTCAATGCCTAGCTCAAATTTAAATCTCTCATGGCCATCTCAGCTCATATCCACCTGTCTCTTCTCTAAACTCTTACACAAAGATGTTTATAGTCACATCCTTTGAGATTCCTCTATTCAAATAGTGAACCAAATTCCCATCCCTTTGAGTACATGCTGGACTCAGTGACTCATTGCTAATGAATAGAATATGGCAAAAGTGACAGCATATGAAGTCTGAGAATAGTTTAGAAAATATGGCTCCTAATTCGCTTTCTCTCTTAGATAACTTGTCGGGAAAAAGCAGCTGTCATGTTCTGAGGAGACGTAAGCAACCCTGAAGCAAAGTCCATACACTGAGAAACAGAAAGCTTCCTGCCAATGGGAATGTGAGTGAGCCACCCTGAACAAAGACCCTCCTGTACAGGTCAAGTCTTCAGATGTCTGAAACCTCAGCCGACATCTTAATAGCAACCAAGCTAAGGTATATCAATATCCCTAAGCCATACAAAGATCAAAACAAC
Source organism: Redunca redunca (assembly GCA_006410935.1). Classification (NCBI taxonomy): domain Eukaryota; kingdom Metazoa; phylum Chordata; class Mammalia; order Artiodactyla; family Bovidae; genus Redunca; species Redunca redunca. The sequence goes on along the minus strand of SJYQ01105292.1, from coordinate 12,959 downwards.
AAACGTTTGTTTTTTAAAACTGATACATTTGGTGCAACTTTCTTACACAGTAATAAATAATAAAACAGCATCAATTACTCATCCTTTCTTTCAACTTTCATGTACCACCTCTCCATCATCAAGGCGTATATATTTTTTTCTCCAAATATATCTAAAAACTGTGAACTTTTCTTCACCAACTCTGCCACCACCTTTGTCAGCCATCATCATTTTTCACTATGGTATTATCCTTCCAACTTTTATTCCTGCTTGACGCATTGCCCAGTAAGTCCTTTACATTACAGCCAGAGCCAGATGGATCTCTAGTCAACCTGCAGTGATGCTCTCCAAGGGCTGAAGAGCACACTGCAGTAGGCAGAAGTCTAAGATGGACCCAGTGATGCTTGTTCCCTGATATATTTGCCATGTATAGTCTCTGCCCTTCAAGGGCAAGCAGAACAGAAAGGATGAGATCCACTCCTATGATTAAGATACATTGTATGGCAATAGTAAAGGGATTTTTCAAATGATATCAGGGTCTCAAATAAATTGATTTTGAGTTTATCAGAGGTGATTTTTCCAAGTGGGTCTGGCCTAATCAGGTGAATACTTCAAAAGACCTGGGCTCTTCCTGAAGGGGGAAATTTAAGGATCAGAAATTCATTTGTTCATTTTGAAGGAGTGAGTTGCCCTCTTGTGAAAAGGTTCACATTCTAGGGGACAGTGGATGTCCCTGGTGAGGGCTCAGCTCCTACAACATTAAAAAAAAATGAATTCTGCTAATAAGTAACAGGCTTGGACAAGGATCTTGTACAAGGATCATAGCTCTGAGTGACACCTTGATTTCAAGTTTGTGAGACTGGTATCCACTAGAGTGACTCTTGTTTGACATATTTGATTCACCAATTCCCTTTTCACACAACTGCACCTGAGTACAAATTGGAAAGGTATTTATCCCTCCATCATCCCATTCTTCACAATAGACTCCTGACTGTGTTCCAGGCACTGCTGAGGTACTTTAGAAATATGACCTTGATTAATAGTAAACTTCCAGATGTTCATGCTGGTTTTAGAAAAGGCGGAGGGACCAGAGATCAAATTGCCAACATTTGCTGGATCATCAAAAAAGCAAGAGAGTTCCAGAAAAACATCTATTTCTGCTTTATTGACTATGCCAAAGACTTTGACTGTGTGGATCACAATAAACTGTGGAAAATTCTGAGAGAGATGGGAATACCAGATCACCTGACCTGCCTCTTGAGAAACATGTATGCAGGTCAGGAAGCAACAGTTAGAACTGAACATGGAACAACAAACTTGTTCCAAATAGGAAAAGGAGTACGTCAAGGCTTTATATTGTCACCTGCTTATTTAACCTATATGCAGAGTACATCATGAGAAACACTGGACTGGATGAGGCACAAGCTAGAGTCAAGACTGCTGGGAGAAATCTCAATAATCTCAGATATGCAGATGACACCACCCTTATGACAGAAAGTGAAGAAGAACTAAAGAGCCTCTTGATGAAGGTGAAAGAGGAGAGTGAAAAAGCTGGCTTAAAGCTCAACATTCAGAAAACTAAGATCATGGCATCTGGTCCCATCACTTCATGGAAAATAGATGGGGAAACAGTGGAAACAGTGGCTGACTTTATTTTTTTGGGCTCCAAGATCACTGCAGATGGTGATTGCATCCATGAAATTAAAAGACACTTACTTCTTGGAAGGAAAGTTATGACCAACCTAGACAGCATATTAAAAAGCAGAGAAATTACTTTGTCAACAAAGGCCCATCTAGTCAAGGCTATGGTTTTTCCAGTAGTCATGTATGGATGTGAGAGTTGAGCTATAAAGAAAGCTGAGTGCTGAAGAATTGATGCTTTTGAACTGTGGTGTTGGAGAAGACTCTTGAGAGTCCCTTGGACTGCAAGGAGATATAAACAGTTCATCCTAAAGGAAATCAGTCCTGGATGTTCATTGGAAGGACTGATGTTGAAGCTGAAACTCCAATATTTTGGCCACGTGATGTGAAGAGCTGACTCACTGGAAAAGACCCTGATACTGGGAAAGATTGAAGACAGGAGGAGAAGGGGACGACAGAAGATGAGATAGTTGGATTGTATCACCAACTCAATGGACATGAGTTTGGGTGAACTCTGGGAGTTGGTGATGGACAGGGAGACCTGGCGTGCTGCGATTCTTGGGGTCACAAAGAGTCGGACATCACTGAGCCACTGAACTGAACTGAATACTCTTAACAATCCTGGGAGGTTGCTACTATTATCCCCATCTCATAAATGAGGAAGATGCAGAACAAAGAGCCCTTACTCTAAACTACCACCTTTTGAAAGGAAGGAGAGAACAGATAACAGGAAGACAATAGTATTCACCATAATTCCTAAAAACAGTAAAAAAAAAAAAAAAAAAAAAAACAGAAAACACATGAAAAATTTGTGAAAATATCATGGTCAAGAGGAACTACTTGACGACTGAAGGGTAATGCTGTATCCTGGATAGGATCCTGGATCAGAAATGGAGTTTTAGGTAGAAATTAGGAAACTACTAATGAAGTATAGATTTTAGTTACTCAACCCAGATAGCATATTCAAAAGCAGAGACATTACTTTGCCAACTAAGGTCCATCTAGTCAAGGCTATGGTTTTTCCAGTAGTCATGTATGGATGTGAGATTTGGACTGTGAAGAAGGCTGAGCACCAAAGAACTGATGCTTTTGAACTGTGGTGTTGGAGAAGACTCTTGAGGGTCCCTTGGACTGCAAGGAGATCCAACCAGTCCATTCTGAAGGAGATCAGCCCTGGGATTTCTTTGGAAGGAATGATGCTAAAGCTGAAACTCTAGTACTTTGGCCACCTCATGCAAAGAGTTGACTCATTGGAAAAGACTCTGATGCTGGGAGGGATTGGGGGCAGGAGAAGGGGATGACAGAGGATGAGATAGCTGGATGGCATCACTGACTCGATAGACGTGAGTCTGAGTGAATTCTGGGAGTTGGTGATGGACAGGGAGGCCTGGTGTGCGGCGATTCATGGGGTCACAAAGAGTCAGATGCGACTGAGTGACTGAACTGAACTGAGTGTATCTATATATGTATAATGCACATAATGTATAATAGTAATTAATAATTGTAATTAACCAACTTATTGTGACAAATGTACCATAGTAATATAAGATGTTAATAAAAGGGGAACCATCTGTAGAAATATATAGGACTCCATACTTTCGTAATAATTTTTCTATAAATCTGAAATTATTGCAAAATTAAAAAAAAAATATTTCAGGAAAAAAGTCTAAAAAATACTCCATGTCATTTTTATTTCCTTCACTTAAAGTTATGAAAACAGAGACTGAAAAGTTTGAGAGGCTTAACCAAGGTCAAATAGCAATTGAGGAGCAGAACTGTGACTTGAGCCTAGTCTCACTGTATTATAATACTGATGTATGAGCTATTTTCCAGTGAAGCATTCTCCCATGAGAATTGGCAAGTTCTAATAGAATTGCTAGAGTCCCCAAAGGAGGAACTCATTTTTCTTGTATGTTGCCCCTAGTGTTTCAGGTGGCTAAAAGCATACACTGAACCTTAAAAATAGATGCTAGAAAACTCTAGGAAAGCCCAGCCAGAGTAATTTATAAAAGAAATAAACATTTACAACAACAAAGCCCAGAACATTTAAAGCATACTGCCTGCTATTAGGTATTTGCTATGATCATAAACTCCATGTGAAACTGTTAGTTGCTCAGTCGTGTCCAACGCTTTGAGACCACATGGACTGTAGCCCACCAGGCTCCTCTGTCTATGGAATTTTCCAGGCAGAAATATTGGAGTGGGTAGCCATTTCCTCCCCCAGGGGATCTTCCCAACCCAGGGATTGAACCCAAGTCTCCCACACTGCAGGCAGATTCTTAACCATCTAAGCCACCAGGGAAGCCTATAAACTAACTCCATGAGGACTCTAAAATTAAAAGTTTACTGTATATCAGAGATATGTAAAAATGCTCATTGATTGAATACATCTATCCTAAATATCAGACTTCCCTGGTGGCTCAGATGGTAAAAGCATCCACTTACAATGTGGGAGACCTGGGTTCAATCTCTGGGTTGGGAAGATCCACTGGAGAAGGAAATGGCAACCCACGCTAGTATTCTTGCCTGGAAAATCCCATGGACAGAGGAGCCTGGCAGGCTATAGTGCACGGGGTCACAAAGAGTCGGACTTCATTTCACTTCACTTCATCCTAAATATCACAAGTGGTAAATCAAATACTGAAATATACAGTAAAAGAAAATCCAGACTAAAGCCCAGAAATCACACTTTCAGTCTGAGATACTTCACTCAGTCAGATTTTGTGGGCTTTTTTTTTTTTCTTTTTTCTGTTCTCACACACTTGAGAGAGTTTGCTGTCATATTACAAATAAAATCCACATAACTATTCTTAGAAAATAATGTCTTTATATATATTCTTTTTCTGTAAAAGGCTGGGAATTGAATTTTATTCTGTGCCTTAAAGCATCAGGGTTCCTCCTGGGATACTGCCTGCCTGTAGTGGCTGCCTTCTGACACCTCCCTGGCCATTCTTCTATAAAGGAGGAACTTTTTCCATGGATTCTATCAATGATCATTTCAGACTGCTCATTCTCTGTCAGGCTCCATGATAGCCACTAGAAATACAATAGTGATAAAGATACAGCTTCTGCTTCACAGAGTACAGCTTTTTGCAGGGCAAGAGACCTTTCACAGATGACACTCAAATAATGATATATGGCCATTGCAACAAATGCCCCAGCAGAGGGAGAGGGGGAGCAGAGCGCTACAGAGACCCCTGGGAAAGAGAGGTGTAACTAAACTGGACATTGTGCCTTTAGTGGGCAGCCTAGATAAAAACCTCTCCCTTCTGTGCCTGAGAGTAAGTGCAATTGAGGGAGGTTAAGAATTGGAAAGATGAAAAAAAAAATTAAGTCATGTTAAATAATAGAAAAATCCTAAACCTACAGGCCTCAGTACTATGGTTACAGCTCAGTGTTTTGGTGGACAGAGCGAAACGGGTCTGTGGCCTCTACTAAAGGGTAAATCCCAAAAGACAAAGGCAAAAAGAATGGCTGAGTCACACTACATAAGTCCAGGTTTTTCCTCTCAAATTTACCAATCAGATAAACACATCTTTCACTCCAAGGAGAGAATAAGTGAGGCAACAGAAGCAATGAGAACATCATTCCAGGGAAAGAAAAATGAGGAGCTGGCAAGAAAAAGAAGATTCCTTGGAGAAAGTCAGTTATGATAGATGAATAGTAGTTTGAGAGGCAAGTGGGGAATTACACCAGATCATACCAGTACCTTTTAGGTTAAGTTTTTTTTTTCTTGTAGCCTAAATGTAAATACAATTTATAATCTGGAAACAGGGTACACCTATCAGGTTTGCATTTAGAAAGTAGTTCTTTGGCAAAACAATAGAAAAATGTGATGCATTTCTGTGGTTCTACAACAGATGATGGTGGTTTGTACCAGAATAATGATTGTGAGAATCCAGAAAATTTGTCACATTTAAAAATTATTTTCAGGGAAAATATAAAGACTAGGTAGAAGGCAGGCAATGTGTTTTACACATTAGCATCTTGGAAGAATGACTGCAGCTTCTCACTGTTACTAGTTTCTGGGTTGCCTTGACTTCTTCCATTTGGCTCCTCTGATTTTATTTATCCTGTGTAGTAAAGTCAATATACTAAGTTTTCTTTGACCAAAATAGCTATGGTGGTATCTGTTTTATGATGGGCTCATGATAAAGGTTTAGATTTGAGCACACGGGTGTTGCCACATACACACAAATCAGATGAGGTGAGGAAAGCCAGAAAAGGCATGGAGAAATTGTTTTGAGCAATTGTTTTGAGCAAGTTATAAAAGGAGGAGGAATGAGAAAGGTTGAGATTAAGAGACAATTGAGGGAGAGACTGAGGCAGGGCAGAGTAAACAATACATAGTATTTGGGAACATTCATTCATTTGGCTGTATTTGAGCTTATTTATTTCATTTAGTTGTTCTTATTGGTTTGATAGCTGATTTCTGTTTGCAGCCATGAAAAATTACCACAAACTTAATCAACTAATTAATGTCATAAACTTAAACTAACAAACTAGTACATCTTAGCACAAATGTATTAGGTTCCGTATGTAAGGTATCTGACTTGGGTCTCATCAGGCCAAAATTAAGATGAACACAGGGCTGCTTTCCTTCTTGTAGATTCTGGGTATGATCTGTTCTTTATCTTTCCTGTTTTTAGAGGTTGCCCATATCCCTTGGCTCAGAGTCCCTTCCCTTCATCTTCAAAGCTAGCAAACACATATTGAGTCGTTTTCACAGTGTATCACCCTGACCCCTTCTGCCTTCTATGTTCTTTTTCAATGACCCCTGTGACTGTACTGGGCCTGTTGGATAATCCAGGATAATCTCCCCATTTCAAAGGAGGCTAATTAGTAATTTTAATTCCATCTGCTAGGTAAACTCATGGCCATATAACCTAATATATTCACAAGTTTCGAGAATTAAGATACAGATATTGGGGAAGGCATAATTCTTCCCACAACCAAAATCTTTATGTGCTGGGAACAAAAATATAAGTGCTGATGAGTCATTTAAAGGAAGAAATTAAAAACATGAGAAAAAGGATAATCAAAGTCTAGGTCTCCCTCATCTGAAAAACAATGCTTATCAGAATACAATTTCTAAGCATAAGTGGTAGGGGGAAGCTGTCATTTGATAGTTTCTCTTTTCTTTATGCAACTTGAAGTCAAGGCATTGATTGAAGGAAAGAAAGTGGAAGAGTGGGCTCAGATGGCCGAGGAGAGTGGAGCCATCACTGGGGAGAAATGCAAGAGGCAGAGAAACAAACAAGGAAACAGAAGTTTGCAGAAAGTCAAAGAGCTGATTCCAATCAAGCACCACAACCAGGGGAACAATTTTACAAAATTTTTAAGTTTGATGTTTACTTTAATACAGACCAACCTAAGTTATACACAAAATACACCTTAACTTTGTGAAGCACTAAGAGAAGAGAGAAGTTTTTTAGAGAAAGCTAACAGACTTTAGTTTTGGTGATGGACAGGGAGGCCTGGCATGCTGCAGTCCATGGGGTCGCAATAACCTTGCTATAACCGACTGAGCGGCTGAACTGAACTGAACAGACTTTAGAGGGACATACATGATGCCACATAATTATAAAATTGAAATAAAAGAAAGAGACACATATGTGTACAGGGGAAGAAAGTATGGGAAAGGAACAGGCTCAGGTTTGATTTTAATTCTGAGAAATTTATGATCCAGAGATCTGAATATCTTGAACTAGTAAATAAACGTTTTTTAAGGGGGAAATCCAAGAAAAAGTACCAGGACAGAAACTCAAAGAAGGGTTTCTCCTTCTTTGCTCTCTCTAGCATTCTCCAACTTCTATTGAATTTCCTGTCCTACAATTAACTTCCAGTAATTAGCTGTGCTAGTTTGAAAGCAATGACTACACTTCCCGATCACTGACATAGCCCTTGCCTACATACCCAAATCTATAAAACAGGCTTGGCCTCAAATCCTCAATAACATTGAACAACATCAGCTGCATGCCATTGAATCTTCCACTGAAGGGAGGATGAGTTGTTTCAAAGCCAGGAACCTGGAAAAAGAAAGGGAAGAACTGATGGAACAGAAAGCCAACCGAGTTCCTTTGATGTGGTTCCTGCTGACACCCTGGGCAAGATGTTCCTTGTGTGAGACAGATCACAAAATGCATTAAGAGATATTATCCTGTACACTCCAATTAGCATCACTGGTATCCCTTTGCTAGCTCACTGTCCAAAAAATTAACTTTATTGCTTCCAGAACTTTGAACGAACTCATATAATCCTTCAAGCAGATGTACGACACATTTAAAACCACAATTACATTACTTCAAAGCCATAATTAAAAAGTTTGGTCCTAGTTCCAGGCCTGCCATTGATTTCTAAGAGAAACACACTTCAGATCTGATGTAAGCTCTAATAAATTACCAGCTTTGAGCAAAATAAGTTTAGTTTCCCATAAAGAATAAAACGGGGTGTTTTATTGTGGGAAAAGGGGAAGACTAAATGATTGTAAATTTGTATTGCATTTTTATAACCACTTGGGTTTGAAGTCAAATATAATTTGACATTTTATTGATATTTCCAGTGTTTAAAACTGACAAGAAGTACATTAAATTTTACCACGTAAATCTGATATGACAATAAAAAGCCTTTCGCACTTCTCATTGAAATTGTTGCAGTAAAATGAAATAAGGAATACTATAAAGACAATGAAAAAAATATTTTTCTTCTCTAAATTGCTTTTTTTTTTCTTAAAAAAGAAAGAAAAAGAAGTTCTGAGTTGTCCATAGTTAAAGTGCCCTCTTTTCTATAGGGTTAGACTTTTTCTCTCAGTTGGTGATTCTCTCCCACATACGGAAGTAGGCTCCAGGATAGATCTTAAACCTTGGATATGCTGCTATTCTGATGACAAGGGATTGTAACAATCTGTTGAAAACAACAGAAACGTATGGCTTTATAATTCTGGAGGCTAGAAGTCCAAACTCAAGCTTATAGCACGGTCGTGCTCCCTCATACATATGAAGAGACACTTACTTGCATATTCCCAGTATCTGGGGGTTTACCAGCAATTTTTGATGCTCCTTGGCTTGCAGCTGCATAACTCCAATCTTTGCCTTGGTTGTTACATGGTGCTTTCTCAGTGTATGTCTGTCTCTGCATGGCAATCTTTTTATAAGGACACCAGTCACATTGGAGTAGGGGACCCTCATAGTCTAGTATGATCTCATCTCAACTAATTGCATCTGCAAAGATGCTATTTCCAAGCGAAGCCACATTCTGAGACACCAAGACCTGGGACCTTGACATGGCTTTTGTGGGGGATACAATCAACTACATCACAATCTTTATTGAAAATCAACAGTACAAAGACATCAACTGCCAGGGCAGTGCTAAATAGTTGTTGAGCACTAATGGAGGTCTCTACTAAACATGTATTGCTCTCAAGATGTTTGCAGAAGTATATATTTATTAAAACTAGAACCTGTGTCTTATCTTGTATGGTGTTTGCATCCTGTCACTCAGCCACCCATTTGACACCATACCAAGAACATCATTTGACATTCCTGAAATTAAACATCAAATAGGAACTTAATGCCATATAGTCAGCAAGAGGTTCCCCCAGAATTGGTCAGGATGTAAGACTTAAAGAATTGAGCAGAATCAAAAACTGCACTTCTTTTTTGAGTGTAAAAGTAATGCTACAGTCCTTCCATCAAGAACAATGACCAGAAAAATCTCCTATCCATATAATACACAGGACTCCCTGTTATGTTTGATTTTCAGATGAGCGATAGTCTTTTAATAGTTTACGCAATACTTGTTTGTCTAAGATTAAAATACAATTGGCATCCTCTATTTTTTTCTAGCTAAATCAGGAAACCTCATTCATTACTGCCTCGTAGGTGTTTCTGAGCTATTTTCCTTTTAGCCATTTGGAGCTTGGAGGATAGAGGAAGCGGGCACGTGGAGGAGTAAGACTAGGTTCACTCATCTCTTAACAATGTTTCAGTTCAAAAGCCACATATTTACCAGGCTGATGATGGAAATATAAATGTTTATCTGCATGTATATGTGTATAGCATATGAATTGTTTTCCCCGAAATTCATATGTTAAAGTCCCAACAGTCTATGTGACTGTATTTGAGTGTAAGATCTTTAAGAGGTATTTAAGGCCAAATGATGTGAAAAGGGTGAGACCCTAATCCCACAAGAACTGGTATCCTTAGAGGAAGAGACACCAGAGAGCTCTTTCTCCTCACATCCAGAGGAAGGGACACCTGAAAATACAATGCGGAGGCGGCCACCTGCAAATCAGAGACAGAGGTCTCACCAGAAACCAAGCTTCCTGACGCCCAATTGTGGACTTTCAGTTTCCAGAATGGTGAGAAAATGAATCTCTGCTATTTCAGCCACCCAGTCTATGGTGTTCCATATAGAAACCCAAGTATAGTAATACACACACACACACACGTGTACATACAAATGTGTGTGTGAACGTGTGGTTTTGTGTGACCAGGAGAAATTTCAGTAGTTTTCTGAAATAAATGGATACTACCTATTTTGTTTTCAATAAAACAAGAGCTATCACAAAGATAATTCTGGAAATTTCCAAAAAATTAGGCCTAAATATAATGCTCTAAGCTTAAAAAGTAGTCATTGATAATAAAATTAACTTATGATATATACTCAGAGTTACCCATTTTCTGTATGGATACTTCTTAGAGTTGAAGACTTATGCATTTGAACACATTAGAATATACACCTATATGCACACATGTCTATATCCTTGTAAAATGTGAACATCATTATTCTGTCTCCTTATTTCGAGCACTCTGTTTACATGTGAAATCTGTAACTATATGCATTTAACAGAATGTACACTGGAATAAATAAAAGAGGGATTCATATGTATGTTTAACTGGACAGAAAACATACAGAGAAGATTTGATTCAGCAGCTCCAAGAACCTACTCTTCTGCCAGCTTCACCCCGGTCATTAAAAAGTGACATTCAACACTTCTTCTAAGCAGTACTTCTTTCACGACCCAAGAGAGACAGATGGTTCCAGAAGTTTCTCAAAAGGGTGAGGAAGCTTCCTTCCTCAGAGGACTTCAACAAACTTCACTCAGATTTTAATAGTCCATCTTTGTATGCATGTCCTTGACTGCATAGCCAATAACTATGGCTAAGAGATTAGATTATCTGATTAATTTAAACCTGAGCCAAGTGGCTTGACCTACAGTCCTAGAGCCAGAAAAACATTTAGCTTTGCCTCAGTGCAAGGGCTATACAGCTAAATTATGTATCCTGGTAACCCACAGCTTTCCTGAGGAGACATATTGCGCTGCTTTTTCTTTTCAAGATTCCATTCCACTTTTTGAACATGAGGAATATTTGAAAGAATTATATAATGAACATTCATATACCCATCATGTACTTCTACAACTGACAATTTGTTATATATGCTTTCTCACATATCTAGCTATCTATCCATTGCAATAGTTTTTGAAGATCACATAAAATAATGGTGTTTCAAAAATTTAACATATTTCTAAAATCAATTATATTTGCATGAGCTTATAATACATTTATTCTCCAACTCTTTTCCCAAGCTAAATAAAATTTGATCATCCAACTATATATACATTTTGCATTCAAAGCTTGGAATGTTAAAGCTCTAGGGGAGTAGCTTTTAGCACTGAAGTTCTGATGCTGATAGTGATTCATGTTTGGATAATTTTCTTGCAAATCAAAAGATTCATTGTACATCATGACATTTACATCAATTTTCTTTGATTGTGAACTGAATATGCCCATGCTTTAAAAGGTATCTAAACTTACTACAGCTTTCATTTTTTTTTAAGATTCTGCTTCTATAAAACTTGATCATCTTTACTGATTCCAGTGGGTTTCATACATTTGTTCCTTCAAAGCTCAATTCAATTACCTCCTCTTACAGCATTCCCTGACTCCCACATTTGGCCTTAGGCAAATCTGTTGACCTTAGTGTAATTGTACATTATGTCATAATTGTAATTATGCATTTATGAGCCTCTCTCTCTGACCAAAGTATTTTTATCATCAAGCTCCAAACTTATGATTTCTTTGCGGGCAGTCCATAAAGATTTGTAGAATTCAATTTAGCCAAGAGATGTATGTTAGATCTGGGATTTTTCAACACTTGAAACTAACAAGAAGGAACACTTCATACATAATGACATTTGAAAATTTCCATCAGGTGCTACAGAAATCAAAATTATATTGGCAAGATGCTCGGTTCTCTGTTATCGATAGTACTCTTCTTTTTTTTTTTTTTTTAAGATTTGTTATTTATTTTTGGTTGTTCTGGGTCTTCACTTCTGCATGTGGCCTTCTCCAGTGGAGTGGAATGGGGCTACTCTTAGTAGTGGAGGGCAGGCTTTTCATTGCAGTGGCTTCTCTGGTTGCAGAACAGCCTCTAGGGTGCGTGGATTTCAGCTGGTGCGGCACGTGAGTTCAGCAGTTGTGGCTCATGGGCTCTAGAGTACAGGCTCACTAGTTGTGGTGCTGGGGATGAGTTGTCCCATGGCATGTGGGATCTTCCTGGACCAGAGATCGAAATTGTGTCCCCTGCATTGGCAGGCAGGTACTTTACTACTGAGCCACCAGGGAAGCCATAAATAGTCCTCAATAAAATAATGTAACACAAAATTAGCCTAGACTTTATACATGTTTTATTAAGCCACAAGTAAATTTAGAGTAAGACTAGTTGACATGGAGAACTGGTGGGCACTCAGCTGAAGGGCTAGGGTTCAAGTCCAGGCTCTGTTCTTTTCTAGGTGTAAGACCTTGGACAAATTACTGGAGCTTTTACAGCTCATTTTCCTCAGATGTAAAGTGGAAATGATACAAGCATCTATTTCATAGAGTTGTTTTGTACATTAGACAAATTAATTCAGGTAGAGTTAATAATACCTTATACAAAGTAAGTTCCCAGTTGATATTGGTTTTTAAAAGAAAAGTCATAATATATAGTGTCTACTGCTTAAACAAGATCCAAACTTGCTCACTCTAATTTTTCTCTTCTAACAAAATCCAGGTTTATTCAAGTGGTTACTGAGATCTTTTGATCTCAGGATGGTAGGACTCCATCACCGCCCCAGGAAACAAACCATGATGCTTTAATCCAGGATTGTTGCTCCCCTAATACTTTGCCTTTGACTGTTGTAGGAATGGACAATAATGGTCAGTGGGAGACTCTGGGTGGGGCATCCAGGACAGGTTTTTCTAATTTATTATAATGGATAGATATGACTGGCCTGGACTTCTCTCATTTCCCTTTCTCTTTCTTCCTGCCTATATTGTAAAGAGAAGTACCTCTTC